>JAHBCN010016300.1:0-19645 GCA_019359885.1 Listronotus oregonensis
CGATCCGGTTTTTTTCCCCCTTACCCCGCTTTTCACAAAATGGCCCCCAATGGTGGCTTTTTTACCCCCATCCCCGGGGGCCCAACCACCACTTATACGGTGAATTGTTATAAACTAGCAAAATCCTTAAAAATAGAATTTTTTTTAAATTTAACATCCTAGTGACAAATCTGCCACCGTTTTGAAAATATAAAAAAAAAAAAAAAGAAAAGGCTAAGACTATTTAAATTTGGCTTTTAAAATTAAATATATTAATTTTTTTTCCTATTTACCTTAAAAAATAATTTTTTTTAAAGATGAACATCCTGGTAAAAACCCCTGTCAAAATTTAAAAAAAAAACTAAAGAAATTCTTATTAAATGCATCTTTTAATTAAACTACAATTAATATAAAAAAGCGGTAAATATATTGACAGTGTAAAGGAAAAAGTCACTAAGTAACATTTTTGGTTTAAATAGCAATGATTTAATACAGAACTTGGGATTAAAAAAAAAAAGAAAAACCGTCAATATTAAGTTTAATATTTCACTAAAAATATTTTGTATTATATAGTTGTTGGTTTTTATATGATAAAGATATAACTTTCCCCCGGTATTTTAAAGTAGTTTAACAATTTTAAAAGAATTGTTAAAAGGGGGTTTCCCCCTTCCCGCGGCCGCCATACAACTAACGCAATGGACTAACGCATGCGGCTGCCGTTTAATCAGGGGTTTTTCTTAGGGGCGGCTCAAACTCGCGATAGCAAAATTATTAGTGAAAAGGGGGAAAATCTTTGGTAGAGTGTGATGGATAATCTAGCAATTTTTATTTTTAAAAAAAAAAGGGATGACGAAATACTAAAATTTAAAAAATACTTATATACCAATAAGCAAAGATGCATGGGGTTGTTATACTACCACAGATACTACATTAATAAATCGACATCACAACAGGATAAGTAAAATTTAGAAAATATTTTGGTGAATAAACACAGTTTAGTTTTTTTTTGACTTAATAAAAGACGATATAAAGCCGACCATAAAACAGAGTTAAATATCAATAACCCCAGAAAAAATTAGCCATTGTATTAATAAATCTGTGGGGTGTCCCAAATTAGTCATTTGAATCTCGAAAATTGAAGAGAAAAAAGCCCGGTTAAATAAGGCAAAGTTGCGAATTTGATTAAAAAAAATGCCCCTTAGAACTTTAAAAATTTCAAATACATATTTTGGGAAAAAAAAAACCGTTATTCGCGATTTCGTTTTTATTTTTTGACTTTATTTGAATTGATGTAACAAAAAAATTTTTTACATTTCCATTTACTTTTTGTTTCAAGATGTCATTGATTAATACACCGCGTTTGCCTTTAACTCCAAAACCCCTTTTTTTTTAAAGGGGCCCCCTGTTTTTTTATTATGTATTTTGAAGCTATTCAGTTCCCAAAAAATAATGTATTGCATTTATTGAAAAATTTATATTAATGGCAATTTTCAAAAAACCATATGTTAGAGAGTCAGACAATTTTTTTGGCGGATTTGGGAAAACAAAATGTTTTTTTCGAATAATGAAAAACTCATTGGATTCGGATTTAAAAAAGCTCTTAAAAACGTAAAAAACCCCCCTTTAAAAAAAAAAGTTTTAATTTTAACAATTAAAAAAAAAAACCGGACATTCCCAAAAAAAAAACTTAACCCACGACTGGGCTAACTGCTTCTTCACATCAGTCGCATCAATCGCAGTCGTTGACGCGGACGCATACGACGGCCCCCCGGAACAAACCAGGCACATTTAAAAACAGGAGTAATGCTTTGCGGCTAAGGAGTGCGTTACCGCATGCGGCCCGCGTGGGGAAACATACCTTAAGTGACTTTTACCTTTTTAAAACCACGATATTTAAAAAAGGTAATATCCCTAACAAAAGTTTGTCAACATGCATTTTTCCGAAATTAAAAAAAAAAAAAAGAAAGAAAAATCCTTTTAATAAAAAAAGATAACTATGTTGATACAATCTATGTAAATTTAAATATTTATTATTATCACCTGCCAAAGCAAATTAATAGCAAATGAATTTTAAACAACTTTTTTAAAAAAAAAAAAATATTATTAATAAAATAAATCTATTGTTTGTTCCATTAAATCTAAATTTCAGAATAAAAAATTCTTTAAAAGATGCCAATTTATCCCAAAAACCATTTTTTATTTTTTTTTAAATTTTTTTAAAAAATTTTTAGGCAGATGTGAGTTTAAAGGGTCATTTGTTTTCGGGGTTTAGTCTTTCCCCCGGATCTGGCGTAAATCCAAATAACTTTTTTTAAAAAATAAAACACTATAAAAAAACAGAACACATGGCAGCACGTGTGGCATATAACATCAATTATGTGTTTTCCTTACAATATTCCTAAAACACAGCAAAAAAAAAATTCCTAATATGCGTTAAAAAATTTATACTTTTGAAACTCTTTTTATTAAATTCCAAAAATTTTAAATTTTAAAAGCTACAACTTTTTAATAGGCAAAAAAAGAGTAAAAAATGGCAAACACACATACCTCGTTTTCGTTTTTTAGAAGGTTCCAAAACGAATTTATTACTTTTGAGGTCAATTAATTTAAAAATTCTTTGAAATTTTTAATAAATATTTTTTAAAAAAAAAATTTTTTTTTTTTTCCCGTAATTCATAGATCTGGGGGAAAAACAGAAATACAAATGAGACAAGTACCTATCCAGCATACTTCTCCTATTATTCAAATTGCTTTAACCAACAAAAGGCCTCGTCAAAATTTTAGCTTTTGTAAATCACGGTTTTTTTTTTGTCCAAATTAAAGTTCAAGCAAAAATGTTTCTAAACTTGGTAAATTAATAATTTTATGATATATAATATAAAAGGCTAACAATCCTAAGTATTCTTCATAAAAAAAAAAAAATATTTTTTATAAAATTTCACACTTGTTCCAGTTAGAAAAATTAAGAAAAAACATTGGGTCACAAATACACAATTGGTATTGAAGGATTTTTTTTTGGGTAGGGGTTTAACTTTTTCAATTTTTTTTTAAAATTTTTTTTATTCTACCTGAAAATTTAATTAGCCATAATTAAAAAACAATTGTGCTAGTGGTTTATCGGCTATATCACTCTTCGAAAAAAAAGGCTTTTTTTAAACATGGGTATCTGATTTCAAATATAACCGTTTTGCTCATAACACTTTTAAGAGATAAATTAAAATTTATATTTGATCAAACCCCAAATGTAAGGTACTAAAAAATTTTTATATTATAATAAATGTAAAGCAATAGGGGGAAGTAAACCAACAACAACAAAAAACAACATAACAAATGCAAAGTTTTATTGAAACAAAATTCAAAAATAAGATTTTCTCGAGATCTTCAGACTATAAGTAGCTTCCGGAACATTTTAAGCGTTAACAGCATTTCGGCAAGCATATTCACTGTTTTTTTTCCTTGGTACCGTTTTCATTCTAATATGTCTTAATAAACCCTCCCTTTTTTATCCTGACCCCCCCTAAGTTATTAGAAAAAAGTCAAAGGGGAAATAAAGTAAATGATTTTAAAAAGTTACATCCCATAAAATTTTAGCGTCAGCCGGTCTTCAAATCCTTTGTTGTCAACCCTTTCATTTCCCCCAAAAATTTTCTTAATCTAAATAACACAAGGGACCTATAAACTTTCCCCTTTTTAATATTCGCCTCACTTAATTTTGAGGAGATATTGAAATCCTTCTCCTGACCCCCGGAGTGCTTTTTGGTCAGTACCCCCTTTTTTTTGGTTCAAATTATACCAGCGCCGCCCAAAAAAAAACCAACAGCTCTGAAACGCCACCGAACCCAAAGGATGAGAACCGTTAAGGGGGGAATATCAAATTAAAAAAAGGTCCCAAACTATGACAAAAACTGAAAGAGCTAGAAATGTGGTAGGGGGGTTTTTGGAAAATGCCGGGCCGAGGGGGTGCCACTTTTCAAAGTCCCAGACCATAGCCGGAAGGAAAAGGGGCACCGCCTCAAACCCAAAAAAAACCCGAAATATCCAAAAAAAGAGTCTCCAATTTCCCCCAGGCTTTTTTCCTGCTGGGGAAAAAAATATTTATATGTAATGATGGTAATATTACTTTGGAGAAATCAAAAAAGGTGTGACTTTTTTCCCCCTTTTGGGTCGATTTTTTTTTAAAAGGGACAGTCCTTTACTTGATAATGCTGTTCTTTCCCCCTTCTCCCCCTTCCCCCGGAACCCCAACAATATTCAGTGAAACGGACTGCCTTCATTAAAATTCCCCCATAACTCTAAACCCCAGCCGTCCTTGATTATAATCCAAAGCGCCAAGAAGGATTACTATGTTTTATAGGTTTCTTTCAAGTGTGTGGAAGGGGTCACTGGTACCGAGGTATATATTTCCATTATGCAGAAGTACGGCCTTTAAACTCAGTTGTAAAAATCTATGAATAAACGTTTTCCCCTGGCCCCGGTTTTCTCTTTCTTGAGAGCATGTAATTTTTTATTTTCTCCGCTCAAGTTTCAAAAAAAAAATTTTCAGATTCTTTAAAAAAAAAAAAACACACTAGAAATATTGCCCAAATATCTTTTAAAAGCAAAGATAAAACTACACAACAATTTTTAAAAAAAAAATATTTAAGATCAAGGCAGCACACAATTCTTTTTTTAAAAATTTTTAAAACCTTTTAATTTTTTTTTTTTTAAAAAATTTTGGTTTTTAAAAATGTAACTAATAAAAAAAGGGTTGATATTATTTCAGATATCAGCATTGTTGGGTTTTTCAAAAAAAATTTTTTAATTAAGATTTTAAATTTTCCCCAAAAATTTTTCCCCAACGTCTTTCCTTGGTTTAAAATTGTAGTAGTAATTCCTTGGGGTTTCTAAATTTACTAGTTAAATCATATCTGGATTAAACTAAAAAAAAAAAAATCTAAATTTAATTGATAGACACAAAAAAAATTATTTTAATACTTAATGTTTTTTGTAATTATTATTTACCCAAGTGTTGATACTTTTTTTTTTGGGTTTTTTGATTTTTTTAAACCATTTTAAATAAAAAAATTTAAAAATTAATTTTCTTTTTAAGGGGGGAAAAATCGATTCATTTAAAAAAGGGAACCAAAAAAATTTAAAATATTGGCAGCAATACAAGGTGCCCAACTAATTGTCTGGTATTTTCCCCTCTTTTTAATTCCCCAACTGTTACATCTTTGTTCTTTGCAATCCCCAATTGGGAAGAAACCCTCCCCAAAAAACGATTTGTGGGTAATTCTGTATCCATTAGAAGAGTGGATGGATCTTTAATTAACGTGCCGATATCGCCTTTTCCTGAATTGATTCATAAGTAAGTGTATCATAAATCCATTAGTTAAAAATTAAAAAAAGAAAAAACAAAATCGAAAATTGTTAGTATGCAATACATAGGAAGGGTCAAATTGGTGTTTGTTTTAAAACGCACAAACTACTAAAGAAAAAAAAACCTTTTTAGTATTAAAAATACACAAAACTAAAAAATTTTAAAACATTTAAATTTTAAAAAAGGGCCCCAAAAAAAATTTTTTTTTTAATTTATGTCAATTTTGGTTATTTTTAAAAATTCTTGTGTATTTTTTTCCCCTTTTAGGAAATAACTTTATTAAACTAAATAGGCATGTAAATTTTTAAAAGTCTTCGTATTATTTCTCAAATATTAAATTCTCCTTTTTTTTAAATTTGGTCACTAAAGAAAACTAAAAAAAAATACTGAAAAGTTTATAAAAAAAAGGTATATAAGTTAATATTAATTAAAAGTAATAAAAAAACACATAAAAATTTTAAAATTTTAATTTTTTTAAAATACTTGAATTTCAAAAGGGGAAATGAAAAAAAATTAATGGTGTTAAAATTATTATTTTTTTTTTTAATTAATGTTTTTTTAAAAAATTTTTTTTTCTGTTTTTTAATACAGAAACTTTTTTCTTTTTGTAACCCCTATACATATTCTACAAACCACACATACGTAGGGGGACCCCATTAATTACATGATCAAAAAAAGGAGGGAGGGGGGGGGAGCAAAATCTCATAAATCAAATCTCATCTAAAGGGAGCGGGGGGGTTTTAAAAAAAACTCATGTTAATTTTTAAGCAAATAGTACACATTATTCTTACAGACAGAAAAAAAAAAATTTTTTTTTTTCCCCCCCTTTAGGGGGAAACCAAAATTTTAAAAACTAAATATTTTTATTACTTCGAGGACAAAAAAAAATAACGTTTAGGGTTTCAAAAAAAAAAAAAATAGCAGTCTGAGCTTTTGTAAAAAGGGTAACCCGGGGGAAAATAAATTTAATTATTTATAAATTATAGTTAACTCACGAAAGGGGGAAAGGGGGTTTTGACGGCATTTTCCCCAAACTTACGAAGGAAAAAGGAAGGGTTTCGAATTAAAAAAAAAATTCACAAATACGATATACAGTGGCATACCATAGCATAATCCAAAAACTTTTTGTAAGTGTTTTTTTAGTGCACTGTCAAATCAAATTAACATTTTATTATTTTGTTTTTTTAAAGGAAATTAAAAATTTCCTTTTTTTTGTTTAATTCTTTTTTTAGGTGATTACTGTATAAGTAGTATGCTGTTTTAATTTTAAATATGTGTTTATTTAAGGAAAATACAAATAACAAATGGACAAAAGGTGGCCCCGTCCCCGAAGTGTTCAATGCCATGTTATGGGCCTTTTTGCTGTCTTAGCTCCCCAACCCCAATTGAAACAATGGATATAGCTGAAGAAGCATTTGCCAATATAAATCATTATGAAAAAGTGTATTTTTTTTCAATATATAAAAGGAAAACCCCCGGGCGCAATATAATATTGAAATAACCTAAAAAAAAATTTTATAAGACAGAAAGAAAAAAAAAATTAAGTATAAAATTTTTGGGTATTAAAAAAAAAAAAAATATTATAATTAACAAATATTTCGGGTTAGTGCGTTAGAAAGTTTGTATTTAGACATATTACATAATTTAATAAACCCCCCTTTTGGCGAAAATATACTTTTAAAACCAACGTTCAATCCAATCTCTTTTGGTATCATATCAGTAACAGCACATATGATTAAAGTTTTTACCCCCAAAAAAACATAATCAGGTGCATAGATAATTTAAAATCCCCATTCTGCAAGCCATTATTTATAAAATCCAAAAATTCTAAGGGTCCATGCTTGTATATTTTGCTGATTACACACGTAACAAAATTCATTGTTATTTTACGGATTTAAAAAAAATTCTGTTTCGTTAACAGAATTGAAAAAAGGGTTTGAATTATTTTTTTAAAATGAATAATCTTTTTGGAAAAAAATTAGTTTTGTTCCTTTCTCGACGGCCATTGCGGATTATCCTGAGGGCGCTGGAAACCCCATTTTACATTTTTTTTGCAGAAAAAAAATTCTTCCCCAAATTTAGATTTTTTCCCTTCTTTTCCACATTACTATTAAAAGCGCGAAGGAAGTCCGCACGGGCCAGTTTTTTCCCCGATTTTTTCAGCGAGTAAAAGTTGGGGGAAAAGGTTAAGAGTTATTATAATAACGTTACATTGTTTCCATATAAACGTTTGTAAACCCGATTTCCAAAAAAAAGGTTAAAACCAGGATCCGTGTGTTTATACGGGGTGTCTCGGAACATTATGATACCCAGAGTTCTTCATTTTAAAAATCGGATTTCCCCGATTGGGCGTTTTTTATAATCCTCCCCAAATATATAGATATTTAATTCTATAAAGTTTACTACCTTTTAAACCACAGCACTACGAATGACAGATGTCTTATCAATAAGGTTAAGGAGTCTCTAATGTTGCATGCGTTCTATTCTGTTGAAGAATTTATAAAATAAATAATTATTAAAACGCGACTGTTAGTTGTGATTAGTAGTTACAACAGCTCTCCGTATCGAATGTTTAAAAATTATTACATTATCGGCCGGTGTCGCGTTGAAAAAATTTTGCAATGGATTAAAACAGTTTAGAATTTTTAACAAAACGTCATTGTCAGGGGTTCTGATTTTAGTGGGGAACCTGTCAAAATCTGACATTTTTTAAAAAAATTCTAAACCGTTTAACCCCGCAAATTGTTAAAAATTAAAACGGTTTTTGGGGTTTAACAAAATGTGGGGGTTTTAAAAAGGTTTTCCTACTAAAATCTTGGGTCAATGACAATGACTTTTTTTTAAAAAAAATTTAAACTGCTAATTTTATTGAAAGTTCCATCCCCGGTATTTTAAATTTTTTATATTTGGCCTTATAAAACCCCCTTATAAATAACTTAGTTAAAAGGTTTTTATTCTAGTTTTAGATCACAAAATAAGGGGGGGAAAACATTAAAATAATTTTTTTGTATGAATTTGGCTAAAATTTAATAGCTAAAAAACCCCAAATTTTTTTTTATCAAAACTCAGTGGGACATCGTTTGGGGGTTTTTTGGTTTGGAGCTTCGATTTTAACCTAATTTTTTCCCTTTTTTTAAAGGGAAAATCAAAAAACGTATTACAATGCTTACCCTTTTATTCTTCCATCTTTAAGCTACATTAAAAAAATTGAAGCTAAAATTTCTTTCGAGGTTTTTAACCATAGCCATTCCAACCCCCAAAAAAAGGGAAAGCGGGGTCAAAATAAATCCAAAAAAATTTTCCAGTAATCCAATGCGCCCAGCAAAAAAAGTAAGTTTTGGGGGGAAAAGCTTTTTTAAATTTTTTAAAAACGCTTGATTATGGGGGGACCGGGGAATGATTGTGTTTTCGGCTATAAAAATATTTTTCCCGGGCAAAAAAAGGTTTCGCCCTTTTTTTCTCCATAAATAAAAAGGATTAAAAAAAGCAATAAAAAAAAAATTTTTAAACCCTAAACCAAAACACCCCCTTAACCTCACCGTTATTTTTTCTATCAATTTTTTTTAAAAAAATTTTATTAGCCCACAAATTGATTTGTTTTTAAAAAACTATAATAAAATAATTTTTTGAATGAAATTTATAAAAAAAAATAAACTTACTTGAAAACATTGGCAACCCGTTATAAGAAAATATGTTTTATTTCAATTTTTGGTTTCGACGGACGGTGTGGTCCTTTTTTAAAATTTTAAAAAAAAATTTAAAAAAAAAATTTTAAATTTTGCCATATAGATAGGTTTTTTAGTTTATTTTGATTTCGGGGGAAATAAAAATTAAAAAATAAAATTATTTAGCTTTTCCAAATAAAGATATTTATATATTTTTTTAATGTTTTTATATAGATTATTATGGAGGCTTTTGGGCCCCCCAAAATAGTAACAAAAAAATTGAAAAGAAAAAAGGTTTAATTCTTTTAAAAAAATTGATTTGTTATTAAGTACTATAAAAAAAAAATTTTAATTTTTATGAAATTATAAAAAAAAAAAAAAATAAACTTCTTGAAACAAAGATAATCTACTAAAAAATAGATGGTTTTTTTAAATGGGGCGTTTTGAATCATTCCCCGGGTATCAATGCTTCCGTAAATGCGAATAAAATTAAGTCGGTAACCCCTGCCCCGGCAACCCGGGTACGAAACCATGTGCGACATTGTCAATGTCCCCAAACCTTATTCGGAATACGAAGAAACGAAAGCGGGCGGCTAAACAATTTTGCATTTTTTAGTCGCTTTTTTATACGCCAATAGTAAAGGCCTGGGGGGAATACTTTTTTTAAATTTCGTTCAAGGATGGGGCAAAAAAACTCTCGATGGACATCGGCTCGCTTAGCCAAAGTCCTTGGGGGATCAAAAAAATAGCATTAAAAGGTTATCTTTAAAAAAAATATTATCTTTGCTTAAAAACGGGGGACCCCCTTTTAAAATATATATGTTATTTCAAACTTATGGGTTTTCGATGGACATTTTGGGGGACATAAATTATTTTTTTATATTACTCAAAACAGAAAAAAATAATTTGATATTCCCAAATAAAATAAACTATAAAAAATTTAAGGGGTTTCCCGATTTTCAAAATTTTTGACTTAACTGCTACATATATCTGTTATTACTAACAGTTATGGGAAGCTTTTTTTGTAAAAAATTAAAACTAGTGCCATGTTTAGTACTTTATCAGGGGGAATCATCTAGCAAAAGGCCCAGAAAAATTTTTACTTTTATTTCATTAAGCTAATACCTTCATTGGGATCCAAGTCCGTTTTTTTTTTTAACTACTTTGAATGTTAAGAATCTCTAATAGTATCTTAAATATTTCTTATGCTCATTAATTTATATCAGTATCTTCTATTATTTTTTTAAAACTTAATAAAAAATTTACATTTTAACCTTAACCTTTTCCCAAACTGGAAAAAAAAAACTCACATGGCTTTCTAGGAGGCCCCAAAACCGGAAGAGCAGAGTCAATTTTCTTCCTTTTAAGGAATGGTTTTCAAACATCTATTTCCCCTTTAAAATACATAAGGGACAAAAATAGACTTCTTTTAAAAAAAAAATTTAACCCCCTAAATTTTTACTGTCTATGGTTTTTTTTTTAATTTTTTTTATGGTTTTTTTTTTAATTTTTTTTACAGACTCCGGGGAAAAAATTAGGAAAAACGGGTTTTTCAAACGTTTTTGATATATTTTTTTAAAATTTTAAAACCCAAAAACCCCTACTAACTTTTAGAAAAAAAAAAGCCTTTATTTTTCCCCCGGATTATTTTCTAGAAATTTTCGAAATACCATATTGAAAACATTTTTTTTTTTTACAACTAGTTTTAAAATCAAATATATTCGCTAAAATGAAAAAAAACCCTTTTTCCCCATCATTAAAAATTTTTATAGTCAAAATATGATATTAAAAAGTAAAAATTTTTTTAACAAAAAAAATTTTCAAAAAAAAAAGGGCAGTTTATTATTTGGGTTTTTAATCTAGAACTTTAACATCCACGCTTTTTAAAAAAATTTCTGGGGGTTTTAAAAATTTTCTTCTATTTTTTAAAATTTTTTAAATTTTTTATTAATTTACTTTTTTTTTTTTTTGACCGGTTTAGCTTTTAAACATAAGGAACTTTGGTCTTTATTTTAAAAAAAAAAATACCTAGAATCTCTGGGGGAAAAAAAAAATAATAATAAATACAAGGGAAGGAAAAATTTTGATAGACCCAGAAAAAAATTAAGAAAAAAAAAGAAGTGAAAAAAAGAAAACTTAGTCTTAAACTAATTTTTAAAAGTTTATTTGTTGTTTATTTTAATAAAAAAAACCCCTTTAAACCCCAATTCAAAGAAATATAAATATAAAATACAACTATTTTTGTTTTTTTACATTTTAAAGGAAAAATAAAAAAATTTTTTTAAAAAAAGGAAGGTTTTTTCTTTCAACTTTTTCCTTTTGCTTGTTTTAAGTAGTCCTCATATTGACCTTTTTTAAAAAGGTCTAGCTTTATCAATTGTTTATAAAATTGAATTCTATGATCGACATATTCCCTTCATTAAAAAATAGACTCCCTGTTAACCAGCACTTCCCCAAAAAATCCCTAAAAATAATATTAAAAAACTGACTTTTTAATTATTTCTAAAAAACCCCTTAAAAATAAAGTTAGAATAAAGTTCTTAAAATAGTGGAAAAATTTTGGGAAAAAATGGATTTTCGGTGACCAAAAAAAGGGAAAAAATGTTTTTTCAGTGAAAAAATTAAATTTTAATAAATCGGGGTAATTAGCGGTAAAAATAAAAATAGTTGGACAAAAGAAAAAAACTGATAAATAAATGGACAAAAAATTGGAGTTCAAATTTCCCCTAAAGATTGATAAACCGAATTTTAATCCTTATTTTGATAAAAAAACTTTGTTTACTGAGTGAAAAAAAAGAAGTAAATAAATAAAGAATATTAAAAAATGAAAAATAGCGCAGAGACGGACTCTGATGATGTTGAGTATCATGAAGAGGATTGTCCAAGTTTAAAAACCCGTGCGTGATTCTTTTATATATGTGATGTCTGTTTCCCCAAATTCCCCAAAAAATGTGCTAATTACCCCCATCTGAAGAAAATGCACCCCGTTGCAGAATAGGCGCTTAGCTCTGTTTGTTGTTATTGTAAGGAGAATTTCAGCAAACCCGGTAGCTTTATGAATTGATTTCTTAAAAAACGAAATACTTGAGTTAAAAACTGAAATAAATCCTTTAAAAAAACCACCCCCACAAATCACGCTGCACAAACCGCAACCTATGCCATGAACCCCCAGTAGAAAAATCAGAAAAAAAATTACAAAAACATACCAAGTGTTATCATAAAACCAAAAAACAAAAAGAGTGACAAAACGAAACAGTGTAAAAACATGTTTTAAACCCCCATAAAACTTCAAATTAGTTTAAAAAAAAAATACATATATCAAAAGGAGATATAATGATAAAATGTAATGATATTACTGATACAAAATTAAAAAAAATATCGGGGGAAACACAAAAAGACAACTATAAAAAAAAACCAAATTAAAAAACCGAAGTAAAATTGGGGTTTAAAAGAAATAAATAAATAAAATTGAACAATCAATTAAAAATCAAAACTGTTTTTCCTTGGTAATGAATTTTTAAAAAATAAAAAGGAAAAAAATAAAAATAATACAAAACCTTATATGCCGAATGTGATGCTTTTTGTTCGCCAAACTTATCCCCAAGAGAAGGGTTTATTTTTTGGGGGACCTTACCAAGTGTATGAAAACATAAATCCTCCTAAATTTTTAAATTTTGGGGTTTTTCATAAAAACACCAACTGGAAAACAAAACGTTTGTTCTTACTTGGAAAAGGGCACCCGTCGAGAATGTCAGCTGGTCCAAACTCGGAAGGAAAAAAGATGTAAGAACTGTGAAGTGGGAAATCTGAAGTACAAGAGGGGTTTAATTAATCATGAGGCTAGCAATATTCCCCCCCCTAAAATTCTACCCCCTTAGGGGAAAAAAAAAAAATTAGGGCAACCACAGTGCGATGTCTAGTCAAGTTGAACTTTTGAATGAGATAAGTCCTGATATTTCTGGGGAGACTGTCTGTGTGTGGCCTATGTGACAAAATTAAATTAATAAAAAAATTCTTAACTTTTTTTATTTAAACATACATAGTGTAAGAAAAAATTTAACAATTTGGTATCTTTTCTCAAAACCTTTGATTGTATTTCTGCGATGTAATAGTCTAAGTGAAGTTTGACTTGATTCTTTTTTAGATTTTTCTATCGGGTTTACAACATACATAACCATGGTTCAATTAATAGAAATGAGGGTTTTTTGACTATGGAAAAGGGCGGGGAATCCCATTGTAACAACAAAACGTTGAAATCTACAAAAATTAATGTAAGTAAAATTAGTATAGACTTGGGTATTTGCTACGGAATATCGGCTGTTTATAGATCACCTCAACCTCAAAAAAAATTTCGTTAATGACCTTGACTTTTATCTTAAAAACAACTTAACAAAAAACATTGAAATATTGTGGGGGATTTTAACATTGATTTGTTAAATAGTTTAGATCAGGTTTTTTGACTTACTACCACTCTAGTTTCCTAGGAACAGCCATATATCAATAGTGTCACAAGAGCAATCAAACTTGCTTAGATCATATTTTTGTCAAAACTAACCTTAATATAGAAAGTATGTCCTTTTCTTCATATGTGATTACCATGATATTACGGACCACTACCCCAAAGTTTTAAACATATCAAATCACAACGGCAATAACGTACCTTAAAAACTACTAAAAAATTATTTAAAAGTCTACAACCTATTGCCCACGTGAAAAATGTTGAAACCAAAAAGCTTTTTTAAAAAAGGGTCGAAACATTTATTTGGAATAATCAGATTTTGTTTAGAAACTGTTTAATTTAAAAGGACAATAACGTAAAAAAAAAAAATTTTAGTACCCGATAGTATTTAAATTTTTTATTTATAACATTAGGAATAAAGTAGAAGCACATACAGATGCTCTGCATCTGGTTTTATTAAAAATTAAAAATAACAATTTAACGTAGCACAATAAGTACTATTATGTATATTTATATTGTAAATTTATCTAAAAAATTTTAAATTTAAAATTTTAAAAAAATTATATTAATAAGGAAGAAAAGTGCCGATTTAACCCCACAAAAAAAGTTTGATACATGGATCTGCAGACTAAACTATTTAAGGGTTTTAAAAAGAACTTTAGTTTAGTGATAAATAAAACCTTTCCAAGGAAAGGCACTGATATTAAATAACGTAAAATTTAAAAAATCAACCTGTTATAATATAAATAATTTTTGACAAACAAGCATATGTCTCAATTCCCCAAATTTTGGGGAAATTGCACTAATTCCCCTTTTATAAGCTATTTATTTAATACTAGTTTAAAAGCAAAGCCATTATATTTAACAGGAAGAGGAAAATAACTTTTTTTGTTAAGACCTACTTTATGGTTATTTCGGGGGAAATTGGAATATTTTTGGTTTTTTTTTAAATAATAAAAAAAAAAGGGATTAAAGGTTAAAGCATTATAATTTTTTTTTTATTTTAACATGACTAAAAATAAATTCAATTCCCCCGGGTCAAATGGCGATGTAGAGTTCACCTCTCTTTCCCAACCTGTTTTCCCCCGTCGTTGTCGGGATTTTTAACATGCGCTAGAGTTGCTGGTTATCCGAACTTTGTTGCCACCTATGGAAGGGCCCCGAATAAGACGAACAAGGCTTAACAAAAGGTTTTAAACCCCGTGTATGAGTGAATGACATCCTGTGCCTTAAACAGGTGTCTCCAAGGGTGCCCTGAGATACAGGGGGACCTCCCAGAGATCACCCTTTTGGTAATACGAGGCCTGCCGTGGTGGTATTTTTTCCCCCAGCTCCAAACAAAAAGCGGAAAACCGCTTTTATGGGAAAAAAAAAGGGAAGGTGCGCTGACCGAAACGGAAAAACTGTTTCGGGGGGTGTCACCCCAAATCCCAACGGACAAAGGTGCGCCGACCAAAGCGGGTAAAACCGTTTCGAAAGGGGCCCAAAACCCGGCGCCTGTTTCACGGGGGGGCTAATCCATCCCGAACAAACTTGCTCAGAAAGGGACCCCCGAATCCAAAAGAAAACGGGCAGAACCCCTTTATAGGAAAAGGGTTCCCTGGCTTTAAAAAGAAAGCGGTGGACCGTTTTTTAGGGAAGGCCGGAGAAGGAAAATCTGGTTCTTGTAACAAGGACCTGGTGCTCCCCCTCACTAGCCCGGGGAGAGGGGGGGCATGACAGATCAAATCGGCTGCCCGTCATACTCCCCCGGAGACAGGGACACCTGAACACATAGTGCTCATGTCCGGTACACACAGTGAGGAGATGTAAGAACTCTTCTGATATCGCACATTAAAGTCTGATCCTATTGGGAGAAATATAAAAAGGTGTAAGCCACAATACACCGAGCGGTCGCAGTGGAGGGCGTAAAAAATCTCTCACTTTAAACCTAAACCTAATCCCGGGGCAAATGGGGGTAGAGTTACTACCTACTCTAGTTTAGAAAACGGATAATTTTTTAAAATATTTCCAAAAAAACCTCAAAAAACGGTTTTAAGAAAAAATTTCTTAAGATTTTGCTTTTAGTTTCGCCTAAGTCATTTTAGTTTTGGTAATTGCAGTAATAATGCAAGACATGGTTAAATATAATAAAGATATTGTTTTATTTATTACATTTGCAATCCGGGGTTTAATTCTTCAAGTTGTTCAAATTCAACAAATCTTCCCTTTTATCTTTGTTAAGTGCAGGACAACAAACCCACCAAGTAAAAAACCTGCACTACTATCTGGGATCTAAATACAGCATTTTTGGCCAAAGTAACTTTTTTAATACAACTTTCATCTAGTTCTCTTGGGGGGGTTCTATAATGCCATGAGGAATAATTTGAAAAAAATTGGGGTTTAGGCGACAGTTGAGCTTAATCTCTGCTGGGGGGTTTACCTATTTTGTTTATGACAGTCTTCTATAATCCCAAATTTTAAATAAAAGAAAAAAATATAACTTTTAATATTGTCACATACACCCGGTTATAGTGAGTTTTTCCCTTTTAAAAAAAAAGGCAAAATAAGGTTTCTACGAAATAATTTTTTTTAGCTGAAACCTAGTGGAACCTGTTCAGGAAGACCTAAAAGGAAAAAAACCAAAAAAAAATTGCAATAAAATTGGGGTGAAAAAAATTTTAAAAACCTTTTTTTTTAAATTTTTTAAAGGGGTCTAGTAGGTATTTTGGGCCGTGAATCTGATTTTAAGTCAAAAAAATTTAATTAAAGGGGTTATTTTTACCCTTTCAACCCTTAAATTTTTAATTTTTTTAAACCCTATTTTTTTTTTTTATGGGATCTAGTGGGTATTTTGGGCCTAAATCCGAATCTAACCTCAAAAACTTATTGAGGGGGGAAGATCCTTTTTTTTCAACCTTGTAACCCTTAAAAAATTAATGTTTTTAAAAAATTTTTTTTTTTTTTTTTTGAGATCTAATAGGTATTTTGGGTCACTTCCCCAAATTTAAGTCAAAAACTAAGTTAAAGGTTTGTAACACCCTTATTTTTATCCTTTCAACCCTTAAAATGTAATGTTTTTAAAAACCGATTTTTTAACATTTTTTTTGGGTCTAGTGGGTGGTTTTTGGGCGCTAAAGAAAATAACGTTAAAAACTAAGTTAGAAGGGTGTAACATACTTTTTTTTATCCTTTTTTAACCCAAAATTTAATTTCAATTGACAAAAAGTTTTTTTATTTTGAAAGGATCCTGTAAGTATTTTAGGCTGCTGAATCCGTTGCGTAAAATTAATTTAGGGGGTAACAAACCCCTTTTTTTTTTTAATAAAAAAATATACCAAAACTTGCGCCCCTTTTAAAATAATTAATATATATTTTTTTTAAAAAAAACCCCATTGTTTTAAGTACGCTAAGAAATTAGTATAAAGATCAAAACTATTAACATTGTTAAAATTGTTTGGACCCAAAAAATCTACTAGACCTATAAAAAAAAAAATTAAACTGTTTTTAAGGAAAATTACATTTTTGGGTTGAAAGGGGGAAAATAAGGGTGTTACACTTTAACAATTTTTTTACGTTAAAATCGTTTTGGGGGGTACCCAGAAAATACGTCGTAAAAGCAATTTGAGGTTAAAACTTGTTTTGATATAAGTTAATATTTAAAGAATCTAAAAAAGAATTGTAATTTTTTTTTTTTTAAATTCACTCCCGGAAAGGTGTTTAAAATAAAAAAAAAATGTTTTTTTTTTTAAGAAAAACGGAACCCCGAATTTCAAGCCCAAAAAGGACCGTAATAAAAATTTTAACTGTTCAACTCAGGATTCGAAAAAACCGAAAAAAAGAGAACAAAATCTTAATTTTTCTGAAGAACAAAATGGTTAATACCGGGTTCTTGGGCAAAAGGTAAATAAACATCATAAAAGGGGGATTGCGCACTTTGAAAAAAACAAATATTATTCGTATAAATTGAAAAAATCAAGAGCTGCAGGAAGGAGATGAAGAGCGAAGAATGGCATTTTGTTTTAAATGATGGAAAAAAATAACGATGGGAAATTTTTTTTAAAAATATTTTTTTTTCCATGAATTCATTCACCCCCAACAATAAACCCCAAAGTTAAATTTTCCGGGTTTTGGGTGCCAAGAAAATGAACATGCTTTGTTTATTGGACCATAGGCGTCCCGGAAAAAACTGGTGTGGGGGCCGAGAAAAAATAATAATATTAACAATAATAATAATAATGAATAAAACTGGTACGATACATTTTATACATTTGAATCTAAGGATTGTAATTTTTAAATAAAACCTTATCAAATAATAATTTTCATTTTTTTAAAACGTTTTTTTTCAATGGGGGTGCCACGGCCCCCGGGGCCCCATTTTGGGGACGTTTTACTGGACACAATATCTCCAAAAAAAAAATTTTTTTTTTGGGGAATTATCAGACACCATATCATTGAACTCTTTATGGACTATAACCTGACAGCGAAACCTATTATTTGGCATATTTCAAAATAAAAATTGGTCCGCCTTGGAAGAAGGGGTTGGGAAGATCAAATGATCTGGTACCAAATGGATGGGGTTCGCTAATGCCCACATGGTTAGAAAGTACCTGGAAAATGCTTTTAACGGAATATAATTAGTCCACGGTACGGATCTTTGGCCAACCAGGTCCCTGATCTTTACCGAATGACTTCTCTGTGGGGTCACCACTGACCTCAAATTTTGGCCGGTAAAGGGTATCAGATGCGCGGTTCAAAAGTGAGATTTTTTTGGGGGAAAAAATGTGTCCGTGGGGCCTGGCTCTAGTCATCTCTTGGGCTAAATCATGCGCAGAACGGACTAGCAGATCGATTTTTTTACAAATTGTCGGGCCCGTTCCCTACTTCGTCAATTGATGACTTAAAAAAAATATATATTACACTGGTTAAAAAAACCCTAACTACTGGTTTTTTTAACCAGTGCCTTTTTTGTTTTTTTAAACAAAAAAAAAAAAAATATTTCCCTTGTCAGCTTTTTTTACTGGTTCACAACTGATGCGTTGTAGTTAATAATAAAAAAAAAATGGCGAATGGCGACTGAACTGACTCTTGTGGCTTATCTAAAAATTTAATTTTTTTTTCATCTTTAAAAACAATCATAATTAAAAAAAAAACACTATAATTATTTTTTGGTTTTAAAAAAAACTGAACAAAAAATGTATTGCATTAATCTAAAAATCAGTAAGTATGATTACAACATAAAACTATTCCTTGGAGCATACCTACTAGAGCACTCTTGCCGCTTTTGGGAAAAGATCATTTGTGCAAGAAAGAAAAATAGCGGTATAACCTTTTCTCCCTCCCAAAGGGTCATTGGTCGGTGAAAAAAATATATATATATATATATATATATATATATATATATATATATATATATATATATATATATATATATATAATATATATATATATATATACCCCTCTTCGTGCTGATTTGTCGCTCTCCCCGTCGATCTATCTGCACTATAATTGGGGCCACGGAGAAAGGTTTATCCCATAATTTTTTTCTCTTTCCCTGCCAAGCAAGGCTGCCTCTGTAAATAAATGATCGTTTTGTATAAATACATTTAAGATGTTTAGAATATCCTTTTATCGCTATCTAAAACATAGGTCTAAGCAGGAAAAAAATTAACGTTATTTGATAAACATTTTTTTCCCTTTTGTTTATAAGTCTGTTCCAATCTCGCAAAAAAACTGTTTATTGCATCCTTTACTGATCCCCAACAAAACAAAACCCTTTAAATATATGAAAGCGTTCAAACTTCGTCGTTTTTTAACTGACATAAAACCGTGTAAAGTCGACAGTCACTCGTTTAATAAATTCTAACAGTTTCCAAACCATTTTTAAAGGGGGTACAAAAACTGGGTCTTGAAATTAACCCTATCTTTTTTTAGCCCCTATTTTTTCTATTTTATTTTGCAATATTAATTTTGTTAACTCATGGTTTATAATTTTTACCTAACATAACTTATATATGTATAGAAACCAAAATAAAAAATTTAGTATCTAAATATATAAAAAAATATTTTATAAATATAAATTAATTAATGACTCAAATTTCTAAGTCGGAATGGTCCTCTTTTTAAATACGCATGCTTAATGAAAACGTTTGTTTATTGCGCGAGGTCGTAAACTTCCAAAAGCGATTAGTCATTTATATCTAA
>JAHBCN010016301.1:0-19661 GCA_019359885.1 Listronotus oregonensis
AAGAAGAAAAATACTTTCTGGCTCGAAAGAGGAATCCAAGCCTTTTTGAAGCTGCTAAGGCTATGGATGTAATGTGTTTGTGCCAGTTGAGGTTATTCTCAAAAGTAACGCCGCAAGATTAAATGACTCTTTGTTCTGCAGAACTTGGCTGCTTATATGTAACGGATGAGCACTGGGAGACTTTTTTCACGACAGCGAACAGAACTATGTTTTGGAGGCATTAAACTAAACAAGAATTTTGGCGCCACAATCCAAATAAGTTTAGGTCTTGTGAGAGAGGACATCCGACTGGCTTAAGAAATTAAATGTTAGAGCGGAGGGTACTATCGTCAGCAAAACTATGAATGGACTTGATTGTAAAAGAAAAAAGATGGTTAATGTGTAAAAGAAACAGAGTGGGTTCCAGTACTAAGCCCTGGGGCACCCCAGCATTAATTTGGTAGAAGCTTGAAGAATGACCATCTACAATAACTGATTTACGTCAATCAGAAAGAAAACTGGAGAGCCAAGAGCAAAGTTTAGGGAAGACCGTAAGAAAGAGGTTTGCTAAGAAGCCCATCATGTCAGACCTGATCGGAAGCTTTAAATATGTCAAGAGCAACGATCTGGGTTTCATAAAATCAAGGACTTTTTTGCAGTTGTGTGAGACAAAGAAAAGGAGATCAGCTGTGGATCTTCTGTGACGGAATCCATATTGTCTGTCATGTAAGATCTTGTGTTTTTTCAGATATTTCAAGCCTTGAAAATTAATGAATTTTCCATTACTTTGCAA
Organism: Listronotus oregonensis; assembly: GCA_019359885.1. Lineage (NCBI taxonomy): Eukaryota > Metazoa > Arthropoda > Insecta > Coleoptera > Curculionidae > Listronotus > Listronotus oregonensis. The sequence goes on from JAHBCN010016301.1 coordinate 773, forward strand.
GCAACAGATGGAAAGATATAGGTCTATAATTAGCAGAAAGGGTCTCGCATCCTTTCTTGTTGACAGGTTGCACACGTGCAGCTTTCCAGTTCTCCGAAAAAATACCCGTGTCGTAAGAGATTTAAAAGAGGCGAATTAGGATGGGTGCAAGCTGGGGGGCACATTTTTTTAAGACGATTTGTTTGACTTTAAAAATGATATCGGATATTTTATGAGGAACGGAGGCAACTGTTGGAATAGTAAGAATAAACGGGACGATCTGAGAGTAGAATTTGCAGCAAATTGTTTCGCAAATACTTTTAGCTTTTTCTCTAGAAGTAAAAACAATTTCACTTCTTTTATTTAATTGTTAAAACGGTCTTTGGCTTCTGAAATAGTTTAATTATACTGATTTCTTGATTTGATACTAGCCTGTCGATTTTCATGACTAGGGTTTTAAAGAAACTTTTAATATTAATAACATAAAATGTAACTTATAACATCCCTTGTGAATGTAGTAAAATGTATATAAACGAAACTTTCAGACTGTTAGGTAAACGCACAACAGAACATAGAACATATTAAAAACACAAAATTCTACAAAACAAAAACCCGTCAACACGCATTTGATAACTATATAATAAAATGGAATGCTTTTGGTATTTAAGCAAAGAAACTTGTTTTAAAAACCTAAATTGAAAGAGAGTGCATTTATATTATTAAATAAAGATAAATGTGTAGCATCAATATCTGTTAATTTAAATAATACATGGTTTCCTATACGTGATGCTGAAGTAATTTCAAGTAAACTTAAAGGAAATTAACACACTACATTTTTTGTTGAATATTATAAATATACCAGTCAAAACAAAATAATATGTCATTTATGACAAAACGTCATAAATAATAGAAAATTTTCTAGAATTTTCTAAATTTTATATCATAATTCTTTAATTTATTTTTTATTTAGGTTACTCTTAATAAGGGTGACAGACTTGCTACCAAAACGTTAAAAAGAATTTTAAAATGTTTTGGGTTTTTTAGGGACTTTTTTTTTCTGTTTCAGGTAATCTGCCAGTCAATAGGACCGAGCACAATCAGTCGCTATACCCCGGGACCAGGACGGAAGTGGTTCCGTTTTCTAGGAAATTTGTAGGAGAGTAAACCAAAAAAACTTATTAAAATATGAATCCGCCACAAATACTATAAAACATATTTAATATTTATTCTATTGTAAAAATAAAAACGTTTTTTTACAATTTATAAATATGCCTATTCAGCTCATTACAGCAAACAAAAAAATAAAAAAAAGTTTTTATTTTTTATTCTTATTATATTATAGCTAACTTAAATCTTAAACCATTATAACTATTTTACACAAATTAAAGAACCTTTAAATGGATCTAATGAATTCAACCCTTTATTGACTTCCATTAAAGCGCAAACAATATGTAAAATTTAAGATAGGCGCGCTTTTCTAATCTGTTTATATTTGAGATTTACGTTATCGCCTGTGCATAACACGCCGGCACCGGCCATTTTTACAAGATGGTCGCCTTATGGCGTTTGCACTTTGTCGTTTTAATACTTCTTAGGTTAATACGGAGAGTGTTTGCGTAGTCAGACTTTTCAGTAAAAGCTCTAAAAGAGGAAATTTGGTCCTAATACATCTAAGCAAGTTTTTCATTTGTCTAACAATTTTTTCCCTATGTTTTTTCAATATCGCTTTCATAAAAATATATGTATTTTTTATATAATTATATTCCTTACCCAAAAGATTAATTGTCACACTTAACAGTAAAAAACCCTTAGAGTTATGGTACGTTCCACAATAATCCGTTGATTTCTCCTTTTACCTGCTACTGTTAGTCGTAAAACTCAATATACTTTGGGTACCGGCATGTAGGTCCAAACTTAATTTTTTTAATTTATTCTTGTGCCTACTTTTTGGTATATTATGTAGGTTATAGGCAAATTGCAGGTGTTAAATATAAAGCAGAGTCTTTTCGTCTTAGTTCATCAGTCATTTGGAGTTTGTCAAGGTATTTTCCTGTGTTATTGAGCATCCAAAATAGCTAGCCTAAACTATTAATATTAATAGGTAATCAGGACATGTACCCTTTCAAAAGGTGCGGTGCCTACATAATAGATATATGTCAGGCAACCTATTTATGGTTGGGTTTTCCACTGAGGGTTGAAATTTAAATTTTATTGCGGTCAAAAAATCAACGAATTATTGTGAAAGGGACCATACGTCGCTGGGTGTGTGGGTTTAATGCGGAGGTTTTAGTTTTACAGGTGATGGTTTACCTATACCGGCGGCTTATTAGCATTATCTTCCATGGGTCAACGCAACCATTGAAAAATGTATGTCTCCTGCGTTTGACAATACGTAATAAATATCGATGTGTCAGAATGCAGTACATTTTGTCACGAGTCGAAGTGACAATATCTCCTGTTTCTTGGCGTCATAGTATCGATGTTTTTTGTTTCAGATTGCAGTTTGGTAACAATATCCAAACTTTGCTCGTGGTGAATTTTGGTTACTAGTAATTTCGCAAAAAAATCTGTATTTTGCTTGAAATTAGAGGCATTGCAAATATTTGCATAAGAAAATTTTAAAGTAAAACAATTTCAACTGACTATAGTTTTAGAAAAACACAGAAATTTTGCGATTTTTAACGATAACATTTAAAAAAATTTACAAAAAATGAGAATTTGCTCTTAAGAGTTTTATTTTTCCCTCTGGAGTACCCAAAAAATTAACGTTTTTTTGCAAATTCCAAAATAATTTTTTTACCAAGGGGCTTCCCTTGCGCATCTGGTATATATTTGGTATGGGTTTTATGTCTCACTTTTAGGATAAAAAATATTGAATATGTCAGAATCACTACAGAGTAATAACCAGTTTTTTCTGGTTACTATTAACCCAATTTAGCAGAACTAGAACTAAGAACCAGTTCTGGTTAGTAGCAGGAGCCGTATCTAGGTATGGCCGCGCCCTTGGCAGGGCATAACATTTGCGCCCCCCCCCCACACCGGAGGATTTGGGGAATTTGGAATACCCCCAACGAAAACAGGGAGTCCGGGGGTTTTTTCCCAGAAATTTCACAAAATTAACGTGCAAAGTTGTAGGTGTAAAATTTTTCGATCCGAGAATTTCGTTCCTTTAAAATACCAATTTTATGGTGGAATTTTTGTCACATTCTATATTTTCTTTATATAAAAATATTACCCTACTATTTGAAAGAGACATGATTTACAAAAAAAAAACTGTTTATATCTGACTGAAAAAGGTGAAATGTAAATTAGCTATACATCCTTATTTGCGGATGATTAATTAAACTAAGAATAAATTTTCTCAACAATAAAATCCTAGTTACAAAAATACTGTGCATAGCATGCCTACTAAAACGTAACATTTATACTTAAAGAAATTAAATAATTTTCAATCAAATATTTGATAAAAAAAATTATATAACATGTATTTACATAACCTATTAAAAATTTTTGCTATGAGACATGTAGAAAAGATTTAAATATATATATTAGCTGTAAAATAAATTTAATGTCTGTTTTATTTTTTAAAGTATATGACAAAATAAAACTGATGATGCTTAATTATTACAGAAACTACCAGAAAAATACATTATAACTTTAGTCGGTGCTACCAGAACAGTTGTATAAGGTACTTAATCTGTTCAATGATGGCATCAGGATTTGCATTTAACATTCTACTTTTATATATTCTTGTTATCATTTTAGGATCTAAGGGCAGCAAATAACAAGTAAAAATTATTCTTTAATCAAGTGTATTGGATTTTTATTACAAATTGCTACAATTAGGTGAATAAAATGGATGCCTACTTTTTAAACTAAAATGTTATTATATTATAAGTCAAAACTGTACTTTTCTTGCTTTTACCAGGGCAAGATCGTTGATAATATCGTTAGAATCAGTCTAAGACGCAATGTCGTATTCTATATTTAGAATTGCTAAGTTTGTCAATCTGTGTTCCTAATCATTTTTAACTTGCTGGACGAACGCTTACAAAACCCCACACTTACAGCCATAATTAAAAATACCCTAACGCAATTTTAATATTAAAATTATTAGAAATAAAGTTTAGGACATCCAAATTTTACACACACATTCTTATTGATGTCCTTTATTAGCTCCTTTCCGTGATACTTGAAAGTAACTACTTTGTTCACAAGCTCTAACGTATTCTTTGGAATACATCGAACCAACATCAGCTGGACACTTTTCAAGAAGAAAATCAGAATACTCTCTTAAAGACTTTTCGAATAAAAAATTAAAGTCAGATGAAACTGAATGGTAGATGTTTGCCCTCTTGTTCATTTTACTTTTAATCCTATCAAACACAACGATACACCCTCTCTCAAATTATTTTTCAGCACTCAACGAATGTTTTTTATCTCCAGCCAGTTTGCCAGCCATTGTTTTGACTCTTTTTAGTCTTTTAACGGAAAAACAACTTATAATTTTCAAGTAAACACGTGTAGCTTGGGCTTTTTTTGTGTCCTTCTTTATGTAGATCTCCAACTTTTTTAGACAAACCTGTAAGCAAACTTGATGAAGCGTTAAGAGAGGTCGATTTTCCTTGTAACTTGTTTGTGCAGTCCAAGCTAATTAAAACATCAGACCATATCTCTAGCAAGCATACAAATTCGTAGTCAATATGGTTCAGAAGTTTTATTGCCCCATATACTGTGTCCGTAAAAAGTACTAATGCTGCTCTCAATTTATTAAGTACCAGTTTATCCGCAGCCTAAATATTAAAAAAAATTAAAGAGTTATAGTCTCGCTGTAAGTATTAGGATAAATTGATATTTTATTAATAATTCATTCATGTTTTCAGTCGTAATATATTAAAAAGAATTAAATTAAGTATCTTAGTTGAAACTTTGTTATAAATTTTTTTTGTAGTAATGTATTTAGTTGATTAATTTTGTCAATAAAAAATAACAATAATATGACTACGGTACTGACAACTAATGAAAACAAAAATTTCCCAGGCCGATTTTGCGCCCCCCAGGTAGCTGCGCCCTTGGCGGGCGCCCATCTCGCCACCGCCTAAATACGGCCCTGGTTAGTAGTAACCAAAACTAGCCTAAAAGAGAGGAAGAACTTATCGGTCAACATAAATAAAAATACACCTAATGCAAATTCTTACTAACTGTTTTTTATGTATTAAAAAAAAGAAAATAGAACATTTAAATTTGATTCTTATGGTAGATATTACCCCTTACAATTGGGAAATTTCTTGCAACAAACGCTACTACACGCTTCAATATTTCTTTTTTTTTCAATCTTTGGACAGTCCACGAAGGCTGAGGACTAAGTACTAACGTACTGTGGGTGTTTTAAGTGTGGTGAGAGGAAGTTTGTTTACACGGGACTTAAATATTTGGAGACTGGGGGGAGAAGGAAAAACGTCTGCGGGTAGCAGCTTCCATAGTCTGGACACTCTAGGAATAAAGGAACGAAAAAAGCGGGAACTTCGGGGCCTTTTTTAAAAGTTGCAATATGTGTTGGTCTGTTGGGAGCTGACAGAGAAGGAATTATACTGGCCAACTCCTCTAAGCAGAAGCCGTAAAAATACCCATAGAAGAGCGACAAATCCCCCACAACTTGACGGTGGGCAAGAGGAGAAAGCATCTCTGTAAGCGTGACAAGATTAAACGACTCTTTGTACTGCAGAACTTGGCTTCTCTTATGTAACGGAAGAGCACTGGCAGAATTTTTTCGCGACAGTGAATAGGACTGTGTTTTTGAGGCATTAAACTGAACAAGATTTTTGGCGCCCCAATCCAAGATACGTTTAAGGTTTTGTGAGAGAGACACCCCCATTGATCTACGCATGGTTTCCAAATCAGGCTTATGGACTGACTTGAGAAATTAAATGTTAGAGTGGAGGGTACTATCATCAGCAAAACTATGAATGGGATTGATTGTGCAAGAAAAAAGATCGGTACTGTGTAGAAGAAACAGAGTCGGTACCAGTACTGAGCCCTGGGGCACCCCAGCATTATTTTAGTGGAAGCTGGAAAAATTACCATCTACAGTAAGTTATATACGTCGATTAGAAAGGAAACTGGAAAGCCAAGGGCAAAGCTTAGGTGGAAGACCGTAAGAAGGGAGTTTGTTAAAAAGCCCATCATGCCAGACCTGATTGAAAGCTTTTGATATGTCAAGAGCAACGATCTGGGATTCACCAAAAAATTCAGTACAACAGTGACGGTCACCTTAATCTCTACAACGAATTTCCAAGGGCTGGAGTATTGACAAAAAATAAGCTGCGCTTGATCTACACCCGTCTTGTCAAAACAATAGTTTCAATAACATTTTAAACTTTTATTGCCTTTTTTCGTCAGTCGGTAGGCAACGTTTCGGTTAGTACCATACAATATTTAGGAAATATTTAAATATTACTTGTAAGTTACGACCTATAAACTATTCGTTGTTTATGAAAATACCCAAAGTTGACTGCCAGATATTGTAATATCAAAACTAGGTTTGCCAAATACATTCTGGTTGTTTTAAATTATTGCAGCTTAAATTTGCTTTTTGTTCCAGTGGGTTGTTTTTAAAAATAATGTTTGATTTAGACCTCAGTATGCGGTGTTGTTTTGAACATGCATGCTCGGCAACTTTCGACCTCGACATTTCACCTCGTTCCGTAGGTTTTTTTGTGTCATTTAGCTTTAATTTCAAGTGGTCTTTTTATTTTAATTTACACATTACCACGTTCGCCATAAATTTAATAAATACAGTCTTAAGGGTTTACACTTAACATTTAGCGTTGTAATGCAAAAACTGTTTATTAAAATCCTTATCGAAGAGCTTCTTAGCATGCCACCCTTATAGCAACCCTTTATGTCAACGAAATCTGTTAAATTCGAGGAGGTAAACGGGTTAAAAGTGTTTGGTTTGGATCCATTTTCGGTAAAGAGTCAATACCAACACAAATTTTTAATTCTTTTAATATTTGGCAGTTGACGCCCTACCTTTAAGCGAATGGATAATGAGCATAGCGATAGATAAAAAGTCAAAAAAGAATACATTTTAAAATAGGATCAATTAGAAATTTTGCTTTTTTGCCTATTCTAACCGAAATTTAATGAAATAGGCAGTGTAAGCCATACTTTTAGTTAAAGTTTTACATTTCAAAAAGCTGTGTGCACAATGAGTAGCGCATTTGCTAACAATGAAACAAAAACACATTTGAATGTTATATTCTCGACAATATTTAAGGCATACATAGGTTGCACCGAAAATTTCTGCCAACTATAAGAAATAGAACTTATTTGTAAGGCAAAATTGCTTTATTGTTTTTTGAAGTATTCTAGTTTTAGCTCTACACATTTATTTATTCGATCAAATTAATCAGTAAAACATAAATGTCATTGTTCCTGGGTCACTTTCGAAACAATGTTTTTAAACGCAGAAACAGCTACATTTGCATTTAAAAAACGCTGACCACTCATTTTATCTTTAAGTTTTGGGAACAAAAAGAAGTCACATGGTAGTAGGTCGGGGCTGTAAGGTGCATGTTCCAATAATTTCACCTTTTTCCAATAAAACCATTGTGGTTGGCCCCCTTTTTCAAAAAACACGCCATCATCTTTTTCCCAACACTGCGGGACTGTCTAACTTTAACTGAATTGAGGTCAGTCGGAAACACTCATTTAGCCGACTAGAGTTTTAATTCAGTCTCAAAGGCAATTACATGTTTTGTATTAGCAATGATGTCGAGACATATTGCCGTATTTTATTAAATTTATGTGCACCATTTTACGCGATGTGCTTATTGAGCTTCGGTTAAATTATGAGGAACCAAACGACAACAAACTTTTCCATCCCCAAAGTACTCCATATTATTAAATATGTACACAATTATCTTGTTCCATTATTTGCCGAACACCAGCTATGTTTTCTTTAGTGACAGCAAAAATTGGCGACCCCTTTCGCAATTCGTTACTCAAACTTAAATATGTTGAACTCGAGGCTTTATCTCCAAAAGCAGCTCGAAGTTTTTTAGTGCACTGATTTGGGCACGGACCACTTTAAAAATCATTATAAATCATAGCGTAAAAATTTTATTTTAGAAGATCAAAGCGTCAGTTTTTTTGGGATGCAAATAAAATTTTAAAAATGTTCTATACTTTTGTGACGAATACATGTTTCAGTATGTTTTCTTGGGGATTACTTGCCTAACAAACTTCTTAGAAAATGGAATAGGTGTAAATGTAAATTATAAAAAGTAAATTGGTGTTCATACTGTCAACCAGGAAGCAACTTCTGAAGATGCCAACCGCTCGTGTTGGCGAAACGTCAAGTCAACCAGACAATTGACGCCGGCATAACAGCCCAAAAACTATTGAAACATTAGACAATGACCGCGAAAGCCTTTCACAGTTTATGAATAAGATTTATTATAAAAGAGAGAAGATCTTTAATGTGTAGAAGAAGCAGGGTAGGTGCCAGAACTGAGGTCTGGGGCACCCCAGCATTAATTTGGTAGAAGCTGGAAGAATGACCATATACAGTAACTGATATACGTCGATTAGAAAGGCAACTGGAAGGCCAAAGCAGAGCTTAGGTGGAAGATAGTAAGAAGGAAGTTTGTTAAGGAGCCCATCATGCCAGACCTTACCGAAAGCTTTGGATATGTCAAGAGCAACGATCCGGAATTTACCAAGAAACTCAAGGGATTGGTTCCAGTTGTGTGACACAAAGGAAATCAAAGATAATACTACTACGAATAGATGGTTCATTTAAATGGGGCGTTTTGAATCAGTTCGAAGATATCAATGCTTCCGTAAATGCGAATAAAATTAAGTCGGTAACCCCTGCCCCAGCGAAACAAACCGTGCGACATTGCCAATATCTGTCGCTTGTACCTTATTCGGAACACGAAGTAGCGAAAGCGGGCGGCTAAACGGATTGTGTTTTTTCTAGTCGCGTTTCATCACGCCAATAGTAAAGGCCTGCCGGCAACACTGTTTAACTTTCGTTCAAGGATAGCGCGAAAATTTCTCGATGGACATCGGCTCGCGTTAGCCAAAGTCCATTAGGGGTATCAAAAATATAGCATTGAATGGTTCATCTTATCCGTAGTAGTATTATCTTTGCTATCATGTAAGATCTTGTTTTTTTCCAGATACTTCAAGATTTGAGAATTGATAAGTTTACTTTGCAAACAACGAAAAGAAAAGATATAGGTCTATAGTTAGAAGGAAGAGTTTTGAATCCTTTTTTGGAGACAGGCTGCACACGTGCAGCTTTCCAACTCTTTGGGAAAATGCTTGTGTCGTAAGAGATTCGAAAGATGCGAGTTAGGATGGGTGCAAGCTCGGGAGCACATTTTTTAAGACGATTGCTGGTATGCCATCCAACCCAGATGATTTTTTAGTATTAAGAGAAGAAACAATACACTGACTTTAAAAATGATATCGGAATTTTATGGCAACTGTTGCATCTAATTGTTATGCTATTAGAGTACACTCTCATAAATATAAAGAATTTTTCATTTTGAAATATATTTATTTTGCTTAAATTAAATCGATTATACGATATGTCATTTGTTTAAGGAGAAATTCTTATTACTATTTATATATTCACTCTTCTTTTTGCAAAGTATTTAGCAGTTCGATATATTTGGTAAGCTAAGTCCAAAGATTCACGTAAATCATTATTTACATCAAAAAGGATTTTTACACATTAATTATACATAGGGATTAAAAATAGTATCTTTAATATACAATAAATATTGTTATAATAATACTAAAATTCCTTGCATAATACTAAACAAAACCCTTATTTTATCTTTTAAATTCATATTTTGCTTTAATAAAAAAAAGCTTAAACTTTTGACTTAAAAAAATGTACAATTATTTACCTGCAAGTATTAAAAATATAGGTAGTTTTCATAAATTTAAATTGTTCGTTAAAAACTTATTGGCAGGAAAGGCCTATTATGTATGGTCCAAATACATTGAAGATAATTTAGAATATATTTATTGCATAGAACTATTATATTGTCTTTGTTCTTTCTCTTATAATATTATTTGATTTATTATTATTTTTTGTTATTATTATATGGCAATAAAGAAATAATATTAATATAATTAATATTCTTATTATTATCAGAAATATCTTGTAAAATTTAAATATTAAAGAATATAAAAAGTATTCTTTTTTAAATATCAAAATTCACGACAATTCCGGTTAAAAAGAAAATGATAGTTGAGTGATAATTAGGGCCCGGATTTAGGAACGAGCTTGTTCCCTATACGTTTTTTATGTCTAGTAAATTCATTGGCGTGCGTATTGATTGATTGATTGATTGATAAACTAAATACACAAGTTGAGGTTTTGTCCGCCTCGACACTGCAGCCTACAGGGCTTGTTGTATCTCTTGTGTATTTGTTTCAGTTGAAAAGGTTTGACACCTTAGACAGGTGTAGTAGCCCTTTTACTGTTCTTTTCTGGTCTCCAGCCTCCTGGTGGTTAGTGTCCACCATGAGGTTTTGATTTGTTCTCCAGTATGTAAGTGCAGGGCACTCATATATGATGTGAGAGGCTGTCTCTTCCTCTTCGTCACATAGTCTGCAAATGGGTTCTTCTCTATAGATGCCCATAGTGTGCATATGTTTTCTTAGGGTGCAGTGTCCGGTTATTAATCCTGTCACTATTCTAATCTGATTCCTATTTAGTTTTAGTAGTTCACTTGTCAATGCTTTCGATGGTGAGTCCAACATTGATTTACTGTAATTTTGCCTTGGAATGTGGTTCCAGTATGACTGATGTTGTGTTTGAATCCACCGAGTCATGTAGCCACGAACCGAGGCTTTTGGTATTCCAAAAACAGGTTCAGGATCCACAAACATTGCTGCGGAGCCTCGCCTGGCCAGGGAGTCTGCATTTTCATTGCCCTGTATTCCCCTGTGTCCTGGCACCCAGGAAAGTGTAACTTTGTTGTTGTTAGCCAGGTTTAGGAGGCATTGCAGATAGTTCCAAACCAACCTTGAGTTGACTTGTTGAGATGCCAAAGCTTTTATGGCCGCTTGACTATCAGAGAAGATAGTAATGTCCCTGCCCTTATATCTCCTCCTCAAGTTCTCTCGCAGACAAAGTTCAATGGCATATATTTCCGCCTGGAAAACAGTGGCATATTTTCCCAGGGAAGCATAAGCATTAAACCTAGGGGTCATACCATGTATTCCTGCGCCGGCTCCATTGTCAGTCTTGGATCCATCGGTATACCAAACCAAATTCCGAGACTGACCAGGAGATCGCTCACTACCGCCGCAGGTAAGCTGGGTTTTGTATGGTCTGTGTGTATTTATCCGTTTTGGCATTGTATCACTGCTCATCTCAAATATTGGGTTTGTGATACTGCTCGTTATTCTGGTGTGTCTAGGGCAGGCCCAGAGCACCAGTTGCCGTTGCATTTCAGCCTGTATGCCCCAATCCTCGCCTCCGCCTTAATAATTATACCAAGAGGGGAGGCTTAGTAGGTTTCCATGGCTGCAGTTGGAGTGCTTCTAATAGCTCCCGTTATACAGAGACATGCTAGTCGCTGGAGTTTGGATAACTCCAGCTCTGCTTTCTCTGTTCTATTTTTGGCCACCAGATAGTTGAACCGTAGGTTATCATGGGTCTTACCACAGCAGTGTACAACCAGTGCACTATGCGTGGCTGAAATCCCCAATTCTTCCCCACAGCTCTTTTGGTAGCCATTAGAGCCATTTTGCCCTTATTAATAACATTCTGCATATGTGGATTCCAGGTTAGCTTAGAGTCAGAGTTAGTCCAAGATACTTTACCTCCTGGACATAGCCGAGTGTGGTACCGAAGAAGTGATGAGATATTAAATCATCCAGCTTCCTTCGTCTAGTGAAGGGTATTAGCGCAGTTTTGCCAGGATTAACAGTAAGGTTTTCCTTGTTGCACCATCCCTCCACAATTCTCAGTGCCCTTTAGTATAGTGATGTCATCCGCATACCCCTGGGTATAGAATCCATTATTATTCAGTTCCACCAGGAGTTCGTCAACAACCATATCCCACAGTAGTGGGGATAGAACCCCTCCCTGTGGGCATCCTTTGACCACTGACACCTCCATTGTTTCGCTGAATAACGTTGCTTGCGCTCGTCTGCCAAGTAACATGTTGTTTATCCACCTACAAATGGTGTCGTTAACATTATGTCTGGCAAGAGCCGCGGCCATTGAGTTGAAGGAGGTTCGATCAAAAGCTCCCTCAACGTCAAGAAATGCAGCAAGTGCGATTTCCTTGTTGTTCAGTGCGAGTTCTAATCTGGTCACCAGTTGATGATGAGCAGATTCGCATGATTTTTCTGATTGATAGGCATGTTGGTTTTGTGGAGTGGCCTCTCTGTAAGAGAGTTTTCCCTGACATACCTGTCGATCAGTTTTTCCATTGTTTTTATCATAAAAGACGACAATGTAATTGGTCTAAGTCCCTTTGCCTGGGAGCAGTCCTTACCCGGCTTTGGAATGAAGACCATTTTAGTCTGCTTCCATGCATTTGGCAAATAGCTCGTAGCTAGGCTTGCACGGAAGAGTTTGCAAAGCAGTGGAACTAGGGTTTGCTTTCCCTGCTGTAGTAGTGCTGGGATTATCCCATCAGGTCCAGGTGCTTTGTAGGCTTCAAATGATTCAATTGCCCACTCGATTTTTTCGTAGGTTATGATTTCCTTTGCTACTTCCCAGTCGCTTCTTGTAGGCCAAATATTCGGAACATTGACGTCTGGGTAGGTCTCATTAAGTTGAGTTTCTCTTGATCCTGGTAGATGTGTTTGGAGCAAAATCTCCAATGTTTCCCTGCCAGTTTCAGAGTAGGTTCCATCTGGTTTTTTAGAGTGCCAACAGGATTGACCGGATCTTTTGACAGGATTTTTTGGAGTCTGGCTGCCGTGCTGGTGTTTTCAACCTCCTGGCAGTATTTCCTCCATGAATCCAGTTTGGCCTTACGGACCCGTTTATTGTATTCGGTGAGTGCAGATTGATGTTCATCCCACTCACCCGTTTTCTTCGCTCTGTTGAACAGTCTGCGGGTTTTTTCCTTAGCTCCAGTAGTTCGTTATTCCACCAGGTAGACTTTTTCCTGTCGGTTTGCTTTACTAGCGTGCGTATTAAGGATATATTAATTATAAATATATTTAAAAAGTACGAAATAAAAACATAACAGAAGTGTTTCACAATCTATTTGCATTACATGATATAACTAACGTCTTTCTAAAGTTAGTTTCGGTAAAAATTGGTTCTTTTATAATTTAAAATCTCTTTAAGTCTAAAAAGCTTCTTTCGACATCACAGCTTGTAACTGGAGTAAATCGAAAATTATTTTATAAGTCAGCTTTTTTATTTTATAGTGCCTCAAAAATATGTTTTATTTCTAAAAATCCTGGATTTCTTTCCAAGATTTTTTGTACATACAATTTTTATGCTACCAATTTTATTGGGAACAGATTTACGCTTGTCTATAGTAATTTGAAATACATGAAATAAAGACACTAGGTGGGCATTTTGTTTTTATAAATGTTCAATCACATCCGGAAGATATCCAATATTTTCAAAAATAAATTTTAAATCAGACTTAACATTTGGAGCATTTATAACTTCTTTACTTTTTTCACACTCAAAGCTTCATCTTGTAAACTGTCAATAATATTTTTTACCACATTGTAATTTATATGGTAATACGAGTATGTTAACTGCTGATAGCCATATTCCCTACCTTGTATTAGCAGATTGTGGCGGTAATGCGACATTAATACATATAGGTATCTTTAAATGTCGTAATACGCGAAGGTGACTTAAGAAAAACTTTTTTATTTCGATAACTAAAGTATCAATAAGGGGATAAAAGTTACGTAACATTTTGCAAATTCTATGTAGGGCATGAGCTAAACATGTCATATTAAGCAATTTGGGAAAATGTTTTTTTTTTAACTGTCGTCCTGCATTTACCAAGCACTATCCAAAAGAAACAAAATGCCACTTTTCTAAATACTAGTGACTGATTGTAGTAAAGTAATACTTTCTACTACAAATTTTTGTTATTGTCCCACTATTGATTTGAGAAAGAAATTTACTGTTAATTAAATATAAGTTTCCAAGTTCGTGATAACTTAAAGTTGCAACTATAATATTAGCAACATATCTTCCCTTTATATCAGTGGTTTCATTGACACTAAACCATAACTTTTTCCTTCCAGATTGTGTCGTATTTTGTCCATAGATTTTAAATAGACCTTATCAACATAGCTTTATGCAGAGTTGATTCGTCTGGTACTTTTATGTAGTAGTATTTTTTCCCAAAATGTCCTTGTGGACCGATAATTTATTTTATAAAGAAGAATATCAGCTGCAATAAAATCTTTACACAAATCCAAGTCTGCGTTTGATACATAATGTTCTCGTCCTGTAGATTTGGATGCCCCCGAAAAACTTTGCATATTTTCTAAATGTTGTGGACCTTTAACATGTCGCTCAATTTAATATGGTTTCATACAAATAAATTCATAATTACAAATTCTACACCAAACTCCAACTGCGCCATTTTTTTAAGCCAGTCAATAAGCCTGATTTGAAAACCAAGCGTAGGTTAATGCGCATTTTCACGGCTTCTGCTTAGAGAGATTCCAGTATAATACCTCCTCTGGCAGCTTCCAACGGAGCAACACTTGGTGCAACTTTTATGCATCCTTTTACAGTTTAACTAGAGAGGCCCTGAACTTCCTGCTTTCGTGGTTCCTTTATCCCTAGAGTGTTCAGACTATGAAAACTGCTACCCGCAAAAGGTTTTCCTTGTTCTTCCAGTCTCCAAATATTTAAGTCCCGTGTGAACAAACTCCCTCTCACCACACTTAAGATACCCACGGTACGTTGGTGCTTGGGCCACATCCTTCGTGGACCGTTCAAAGATAAAAAACATCTCTTTCACTTTCAAATAAAAAAGTAGAATATGGAAGGAGCCACTCCAACTTCATTTTTTTTACTTGTACTCATTATTTATTTGCCTGTAAGCGACTTACACCTGTTTAAATATAACAAATTATTTTGGCACAAATATAATATGATTTACCCTGTGATTTACCCGATGTAACGGAACTGGTTTTTACGAGAACGCAACAAATCTGCCCGGAGAGTTTTCGTACTGCACTTGGAGAGTTGCATTACCACCAACAAAACTATGTTTGTGGGGTTCATTGCATAAATATGAACCCTAATAAAGGTGCAATCAAATATTTGTAAATTTATATAGACAAAAAGTCTATTTTAACTTTAATTTATTTTATATAATTTATATAAACGCATTATAAAATATCATAGTTTAATCTTTTGTTGTTGCGAAAACTCTTCTAAATTTTTTACTATTGCCACGTCTTTTGTATTATTCTACAAGAAATCACACCGAATAAAAATATTAAAATAAAAACCGTAAATACCAAAGGAAGTTGAATTATTTATTGCATTTTTATTTGGTATATTCTATATCATTTTAAGCTCGAAATTGTAATGGTTTTTTATCGATGTCCGGTCCTTAGTGATAATATATTCAGAATCGGTTTTTGAAAAGAAAATTTATAATTCTAAATTTTGAAAGCAATATGTTTTTATTGCAAAAAATAAAAGGCTTCGTGGTGATTTCGTGTTACCCGGTATTATACAAAAGTCAATACATTAATATGTCGTATTTTCCGCAAGTTACCAATTCCGACATAAACATAAAGATTTCCTATAAAAACCCTTATTCACAGCAGCTCCGCTAATCACCTTATACTATTCATAAATCCAGCAAAATAAATAGGCACTTTCATCCATCGAAACACGTCAAAAGGTCCCTTTGACGAATAGCTTTTTCGCATGTATCCTGTACGCCGAACAATCAAAGAAAAGCAGTATAAAGGAACGATTTCCACCATTTATGGGAGAAATATTTCCAAGGCTCCGAGACACGCACGTTACTAATTAAGAAAAATCATTAATTGTGCTATAAATATGCGATAATTGCCCTTAAAATAAGGGGGCAAGGGGGTCCGAATACCTATTTAACGATGCGGAGGAAGTGGTCAACGAATTTGTGGGATTAGAGAGACGTATTGTTTTTTAGTGTTGTTTTCTAAAAATAAATCTAAAATACCGATGTTTTAGAATTTAGCAAAATCCATTTTTTGTTACTTATAATTGTTTTGCAGCTTTAACTTAAAAAAATTTAAAGAAGTTCGATTACAAAAATTTTAACAAGTCAAAATATACAGTATGTCCGGCGATGGGGTAGACAAGAGGGCAAACAGACCAATTATTCCATTTTTCAAGGAAAAGTCATTCTTTATAAAAAGTTTTGCTTGCCGAGAGAATACGATTGTCGATAAAAGAAATTAAAAATTGTATACAGGGTGTCCCAAAAGTTAAAAATTCATTATTTTTTACAGGAATAAAATACCCTTATCTTAAAGTTTTTAACAAAAGATTCTTAAGAAAATTGTTTGAAATTATCATATCTTCCAGGATACTGGTTTTTATGAGGTTTAAATAGTAACCATTTCATAGTTTTAAATCTGCATTTTACTAAAAAGTTTTGTAGGTCTGCCTTTGATTTTGTATACCTTTAAATATCACCTTTGAATAGGTACTTCACAAATAAATTCTGACAGTGTCAACCAAACCAGACCTCAGAATTAACTGTTAGATATTCTATTTATTTTTACAAATGTTACCAACAGAACAAACAATACATTTACTCCAATGTTATAGTAATGGAGATTTTTCATACCGATACGTAATCGAAAAATTTCATGAAAGGTTTCCTGGTCAACACGCCCCGGTAATGCATTGTGCCGTGCTAATTAAACAAAAAGGGAGTAACGGAAAAAACATCGTCATTTACTCAAACAGCCAAGCAGCCCTGAAGACCATCAATTCTTCAAAAGTTAATTCCAAACTAGTGGGGGACTGTATACAGGCCCTGGATAAAGTCGGCTTGGCAAACAAACTTACGGTAGTGAGGGTACCAGGCCACGAGGGCCACCCAGGTAACAAAGAGGCCGACGACCTAGCCAAAAGAGGATCAGCTATGGAAATTATAGGCCCTGAGCTATCCTGTGGGATCTCGACAGGCCTCCTTAAAGCATCTATGAAGAGCTGGGTAGACAGAAAGTTTCAAAGCCGGTGGTTACAAACGCCAGGACAACGACAGGCAAAGCAGTACATTAAGATCTGCTCGGCCAAGTTTACCTCGGACCTACTGAGGCACAGTCGTAAAGTCGTAAGGATAACGGTAGGTCAACTAACAAGACATTGCAAACTCAATAAGCACCTGAAAAAAATAGGGCTGGTGGAGGATAGCCTGTGTAGGTTCTGCCAGGAGGCTGAAGAAACAGCCGTACATGTGTGGTGCCACTGTGAAGCACTATGTAGTGGAAGCTTGGTGAGGAAAAGCCAAAAGCGGCAAGATATATGGAGTGGCCAGTGTCAAGACTCTGGAGTCTAGTTAAGAAAACGGGCCTAGGGCAAGGTACTCTAAAGAACGATAGGAGAAACCACAATAAATCTGGAAAGGTTGCAGTGGTGAACGTCATTTTTGCCATCTCCGCTCAAATAATCTAATATAAAAGGTTTCCTAATGTAACCGTCAGCAAATGGACGGTCTGCAAGCTAGTAAAAAATTTTGAGAAACTGGATCTGTACTAAACTTAAGAAATGTGGAAAAATCATATAATAAAGATGATGCAGCGACTCTACTCGTATTGCAGTCTGTTGGAGAAGACCCCATACTATTATTGAAACGAGCTACACAACTACAGATGGTCCCAAAAGTACCATTTAAGGAAGTTTAAAGCAAAATAAGGTAATCTCGTACAAACCGCATTTTAACCAAACAGATAGCGATGATGGAAAAAGATTGGCTTTCTGTTTGTGGGTAGGAAAGTAAGATTTAAGGTGGTAATAGGGAATTTCATAAACTAATAATGTTCTCAGATGAGTCGACGTTTTCGGTGAATGGAACTGTAGCATCGCAACTTGTTGGCTATTGGAATGACGTTAATCCTTTCTTTAGAATAGCAAAAAGTGAATATTTGGTGCGCAGTTTCGTACTATGGTATAATAGAACCGTATTTCTTTGAGAATACTTGTAACAAAATTTCTTATTTAAATATGTTAAATACTTTTTTTCTGATCATTTGAAACAATTGCCATTAGATTATCGAGGTAACATGTACTTCTAGCAAGATGTATGCCCTGCCCATTTTGCTGGAGAAGTAAAGGACCGGCTTGATTTAAAATTTGGACCAAAATGGATCGGGCAAAATGGTCGAGTTTCATGGCCACCAAGAAGCACCGCCCTCACGTTAACGGGTATATATTTGTGGGAACGTATAAAACTGTTAGTTTATGCTAATTTACTACCAAATAATAAGGACATTTCGAAACAAAGAATACCTACGAAATTTTAGTAAAATGCAGATTTAACTGAAAAAAATAGATACTATCTAAACCTAATGAAAATCAATATCCTGAAAGATATGACAATTTTAAACACTTTTCTTTAGTAAGATTTTGTTAAAAATGTTACTTATACTTTATTCTTGTAAACAAAATTAAATTTTCAACTTTTGGGACACCCTGTATACAATTTTTAATTTCTTTCATAGACAATCGTATTCTCTTAGCAAGCAAAACTTTTTTAAAAAAATTACTTCTCTTCGAAAAATGAAATTTTTGGTCCGTTTGCCTTCTTGTCTACCTCATCGCCGGACAAACTGTATATTATTTTGTACCTTAGCTTTAAATACGATCAATTTTCTACCATTTTTGTTCAAGAAGAAGGGCAGTTCATAAAGTGACGTGCCG
>JAHBCN010016302.1:0-19828 GCA_019359885.1 Listronotus oregonensis
AAGATAAATAAATTCCCAAATTTTATTAAAATAAAACCATTTAAACTGGGTGTTCGGATTTCTAGTCACTTAGTATATGTTTGTATATATGATTGTATGTATTTGTGTTTATGTTTTTTATATATACACCAAATTGACCAACAAAAACGAAATCAAACCATCCTACAATTTTTTTGGGAGGTCGGTGCCAGCAAAGCCATCGATTAAGTAAATTTCGAAAAAGTAAAATACCCATCTTGCGAACTTTTATACCATATAATTCGGTTATAGTTTGGAAGATGTCATTTTCAACTTACTACCAAATGATATTATATTTTTACAAAAAAACTACGATTATACCAAATTATAATATAATATGCACTTAATTAAATAAACCTTTTATTAAAATACATATTTTAAAAAATCAGTAATGTGACTTACTTAATTGTAAAAGCAAGTAAATGTATTTCTCCTTTGTTCTAAAATATTATCTGTTAAATTCGTGTATTAAACAATTAATTTAAATTTTAATATCAAAAATAAACAGTAGTTATCAGTTGTTTACTAAATCGATTATCCACACCTGCATTAGCAATTATAAGAAGTTCTGTTTGGTCCTGTTATATATTATTGCATCGTGCGAGGGATTAATTTAAGGACCTTAGTTGCATTTTATTTTTTTTTTAAATTAGGTTATTAATTTATTTGAAAGTGGGTTCTGTCCTATTTTTGGCTTTTTTTTTATCTGGGACAATCCACGAAGGCTGATGCCTAGGTACTAACGTACCGTGGGTGTCTTCAGTGTGGTGATAGGGAGTTTGTTCACACGGGACTTAAATTTTTGGAGATTGGGAGGGGAAGGAAAAACTTCTGCGGACAACAGGTTCCATAGTCTTGACACTCTAGGAATGAAGGAACGAAGAAAGCGGGAAGTTCGGGGCCTCTCTAACTGAACTGTAAAAGGATGCATAAAAGTTGCACTACGTGTTGCTCTGTTGGGAGCTGCCAGAGAAGGAATTATACTGGCCAATTCCTCCGAGCAGAAGCCGTGAAAATACCTATAGAAGAGCGACAGATCCCCTACAGCTCGATGGTGGGCAAGAAGAGGAAGCCTTTCTGTGAGCGTTGGATCATTAATAAGACGAACGGCTCTTCTTTGAATGGAGTCTAGAATGCTGTGTGTGTTGTAGGGGACGCCATTCCCCAGACATGAGAACAATATTCTAAAGAGGGTCTGATGTGGGATACATACAAAGCGTACAGATTGGAAGAAGAGAAATATTTTCTGGCTCGGAAGAGGAGTCCAATCTTTTTTGAAGCTGCCGAAGCAATGGATGAAATGTGTTTGTGCCAGTTGAGGTTATTCTCCAAAGTAACGCCGACAAGATTAAACGATTCTTTGTTCTGCAGAACTTGGCCGCTCATATGTAAGGGATGAGCATTTGCACACTTTTTTCGCGACAGCGAACATGACTGTGTTTTCGAGGCATTAAACTGAACAAGATTTTTAGCGCCCCAATCCAAGATAAGTTTGAGGTCTTGTGAAAGAGATATCTGCATTGACCTGCGCTTGTTTTCGAAATCAGAATTACACGGTGGCTTAAGAAATTGAATACTAGAGTGGAGGGTACTATCGTCAGCAAACCTATGAATGCGATTAATTATGGAAGAGAGAAGATCGTTAATGTGTAGAAGAAACAGCGTGCGAGCCAGCACTGAGCCCTGGGGAACCCCAGCATTAATTTGGTAGAAACTGGAGGAATGACCATCTACACTAACTGATATACGTCGATTAGAAAGGAAACTGGAAAGCCAAGAACAAAGCTTAGGTGGAAGACCGTAAGAAGGAAGTTTGTTTAGAAGCTCATCATGCCAGACCTGATCGAAAGCTTTGGATATGTCAAGAGCAACGATCTGGGATTCACCAAGAAACTTAAGGGACTTGTTCCAGTTGTGTGAGACAAAGGAAAGAAGATCAGCTGTGGATCTACTGTGACGGAATCCATATTGTTTATCATGTAAGATCTTATGTTTTTCCAAATACTTTAAGATTTGGGAATTAATGAATTTTCCATTACTTTGCAAGCAACTGAAATAAGAGATATGGTCTATAGTTAGAAGGGAGACTTTTGGATCCTTTCTTGGGGACAGGTTGCACACGTGCAGCTTTCCAACTCTCCGGGAAAATGCCCGTGTCGTAAGAGATTCGAAAGAGGCCAGTTAAGATGGGTGCAAGCTCGAGCATTTGAAGCGTATGCCATCCAGCCCAGACGATTTTTAGTATTAAATAATTAATATAAAAAATTGAAAAATTAAGATCCTGGACTTATTTTTCATTCTGTTTATTTTTACGAAGATTTATGATAAAAATAGCTCTACTATAAAAATTAAAATTTATATGAATTTTTAGCCAGTAAAAACGCAAAAAATATTAATTTTTAAGTTTTTAAACGAAATTATCATTTTTTCGCTTCTTAAAGATATCGTCGTATTTTTTTTCGAGAAGTACACGGTTTTCTCATTTTCACAAGAAATAAAAAATTTACAATTTAACCAGAAAAAAGAACACATTTTAAATAACTATCCAAAATTGGGTCATTGTTAGAACTTGTTGTTTGTTAGTTTTTTATATACTTTTCAAAAAGAAATACGACGATATCTTCAAGAAGCAAGAAAATAAATATTTTGTAGAAAAACTTAAAAATTTGTTATTTTTTGATTTTTAATGCCCAAAAAATAATCTGAATTTATCTTAATAAATGCGCCATTAAAACATAGGTACAAAATGAAAAAAATATATAAAAATCACAATTTATCCATTTTTTAAACTATCTTTGGCTATAAAAATATAAAAATTGATTATTCTAATATTTGTTTTTCATTTTGCGGGTAAACTCCACTTCCAAATAATTACCTTAAATTAAACAGGTTTAGCGGTTTGAATACAATTTTTTTATTTTTTTATCAATATTAAATTATTACTAAATCACATTTACTAAACTTTGAAAATAGAAATATTTTTATGAATATACATTAATTCTAATCCATTAACTTTCTCTTTTTATGTCGAGTCTCGTAAGTAGTTCTTCAAATACTTTAAAGAAGAAAACGAAAAATTCGGATCCAACTACACATTGATTTGGTATTTTAAATTGATAAACATAATATCAGTAAACAAACTTTGACTACATTTTTTCAAGCGCTGACAACGTTGTGGGTTTTCTAATCTAATCCTTTTAAAAAAAAGTTCATTAAATTCAATTCGTTTCTGAACGAATTTTGGTTTGTCCAAAGGAATTCTAAGTCAAATGTCGGTGTGTATTGTTAAAAATTTAAGAAAAAAAAAGCTTCGATTTCTTTTTGAGTCAGAAAATATTTTTTTCTTCTAATCTGCATACTCTCTATGCATTTCATATTAGATTCTTTTTAGAATATTGTTCTCATGTCTGGAGAATGTTTTTTTATTTATTATTTCACGTTAAAACTCCAAAAAATGATGTTTGTCTTGTTTAATTTTATGTTTCGTATTTTCATGTAAATCATATTTTTCGATAAGCAGTTCATATTTTTCATATATATAATTTTTTTCCAAGAATGACTTTTTTTCATATATATATTTCAATTTTGGTCCATTTGTCCTCTTGTTAAACATCCGCAGAACATACTGTATATATATATATATATATATATATATATATATATATATATATATATATATATATATATATATATATATATATATATATATATATATATATTAATTGTGTGTCCAAATTGGTGGGAAATGTATGGGGATCTTGAAACCACAAAGATCGGTTGTAGAATATGACCGAGTAGTCAATTTTTTTTTTTCGTTTCGGTTTTAGAATCATCATCAACTTTATTTTTTATAGGACGCCATATTGGATTTTACGCTGCCAAATAGTGTTTTTTATTCTGATTTCAACAATGTATAACATGTTAAATTTAAGAGTTTATAATCTCATTTATTTCAAAAAACAAATATTTTCTCAGTTGGCCTTGATTCAGGCAACGTCATTTTTTGTAAACAATAGAATATTAGTAATTGGCAAAAAGATAAGCTAAACAGATATTTTACAAAAATGGGTTCGCGACATAGCTATAACGTTAATACCGTGTTACAACAAAATTAATGGCGCCCATATGAAAAAGTAAAGTTGATGAATCATCATCAACTTTAATTTTTATATGGGCGCCATATTGATTTTTCGCAGCCAAATAGTCCTTTATTCTTATTTCAACAATGTATAACATATTATAGTTTAGGATTTATAACCTCATTCACTTCAAAAAACAAATATATTCTCAGTTGGCCTTGATTCCGGCGAATGTCATCTAGCGTCATTATCAAGTTGCTAACGTTTTTTAAAACTTTTTAACTTTGTAAAATGGTTAATTATTTAAAGAAAAACTTGATATTTGCAACGTTATTTTCAAAGCAATAGAAATGTTAATATAGCTGCGCAAACGTATTTCGACAATTTTCCTGAAAAGCAGCATTCTAAACTAACATACTTTCGAAAACTGGTTACAAATTTGCTTAAATTTGAAAGTTTTAAAACAAGACCTAAGAAGTATTTGAAGAAAATCGAAACGAGTGCTGCAAGTTAACCACATTAAAAAAAATCCAACATCTTTAGCCAGGGATGGCCAACTGAGAAAATATTTGTTTGTTGAAATAAAATGAGGTTATAAACTCTTAAATTATAACATATTGTACATTGTTGAAATAGAATAAAACACTATTTGGCTGGTAAAAATCCAATATAAGGCGTCCATATGAAAAATAAAGTTATGAGGATTCTAAAACCCAAAACGTAGAAAAAAAAAATTGACTACTTGATGATATTCTAACAAAAAGTTGCTTTGAAAAGTTTTTACAGATTTGAAAATTTTCACTTATAAAAAAATATGGGATTTTCAAAATGCATGTTTCAGGTTTTTTCAACATTTATAAAACCTGAATAGATAAAAGCATGTTAAACGGGATAAGTTATTAACATAATTGTCTAAAACTTTTTCATTTAACCGATTTTCTAATCTATCGTGGTTTCCAAGATCCCCATACATTCCTCACCAATTTGGGACACACTGTATATATATATATATATATATATATATATATATATATATATATATATATATATATATATATATATATATATATATATATATATATATATATATATATATATATATATATATATATATATATATATATATATATATATATATATATATATATATATATATATATATATATATATATATATATATATATATATATATATATATATATATATATATATATATATATATATATATATTAAATATTATATATTATTTTTTTACATCTGGCCCATTGTACATTTTTAGATTGACAAATCGTCATATAGTTTCGCCTATCTGCGAATGAGCTCTGATGGGGGGTGTTTAATCCCCAAAACCATCTCTAAATACCACTGTCGTGGACCCCAAGGACACAGTTTAAAAAGCTATGCTAAAGCATTTGAAGGCCAAAAATCCTAAAATTAATTCCTTTTAAAGACGTATATTTGGGAAATAGTTTTTGGACATTTTACAAAATAACTGTATTTTTTTACAGTAACTAAATACCAAAAAAAGAAAAAACATAATTTTAAATGGCCGTTTATATTCTTAAAACTTAAAGATTCAACTTTAATAACGTTACATTAATATCTTTACTGTCTCAAGCCAGTCACATGCAACCTACTTAATTTTATCGCAATAACAATGCATAATAAAATAGTCCGGGGGTTAAAGGTCGATTTATGTTATCTCACAGATTAAATACAACGTAAATATTGATAAGGATTGGGATTAAGGGGCTTTTAAAAATTCTTTGAAAAAACTGAGTTCACAGACTTTATAGAGGATATTGTTATAGTGTTATGACAAATACAGGGTGTTTCCTAACTACGGTACGAAACTTCAGAGGGTGATTGGCTAGGTCGTTTTAAGAAAAAAAGTTCCTGTGAACATATGTCCGGAGTTGCTTCGTTTCTGAGTTACAGGGCGTTGAAGTTTAAAGAAAAAAACGGTATTTATAAAATATCTATCATAAATATCCCAAAACCCAATTTGGTCGAAATTTGGTGCAGTTATTTGAAGTAATAAGGTGCTTATTTAGCTCTAACTAGATTGAAATTATTAGCTCCAGTGGCGCCTCAGTGGGCACCACAGCCATATTATTGACGAAAAGAGTCACCAATGATTTTTTATGTTTTTATATTTTTAAAGATTAAGCAACTAAAAATACAATTTTTATCTCCGTGTTTTCTTCATATCTAATTAGTTTTCGAGAAAAAAATAAAAACCACAATAACTCATTCTAAAAGCTATCCATTATCCATGGACAACATAAAATAAAAACCAAAAATAAAAAATAAACAATTTCGACCTTAAAGTAAATGAGCAAAATGTCCACCTTCTCATGAAAAACGGGACTGCAATCGATTTGTCTCTGATTTTCAGAGACGGAGACGAAATACGACGACAGGAATTTTGTTTGAGATGATGGAGAGGACAAACACTGACAGAGGTTTTTTACAAAATATTTGCTTTACTGACGAATGCACTTTTACATTGAACAACGAACCCAACATTCAAAATTGCCGGTACTGAGTAACGAAAACCAAAATCGATGGAGGAGTACGGAGTACTTTCTGGAACTTTTAGAGGAACAAATTTTGCCTGCTTTGAACAACCTTGCTCGTGAAAATCAAGAGATTTGGTATCAAATGGATGGCTGCCCAGCACACAGTACCAGAGCTGTGCGCGAATACTTGAACAACGCATTTAATAACGACATCATAGGCCCGAACCACGCAATATCTTGGCCAGCCAGGTCTCCGGATCTTTCGCCAAACGATTTTTTTCTATGGGGACATTTAAAAACTAAGCTTTATACCAATAAAAAATATGAAAATTTAGACCAGCTAAGGAATGCTATTTCCGCTGAATGTGCCAGAATATCGATGTACCAACTAGCCAACGTAAGAAATGAGTTTTATAATCGTTTGGGTTATTGTCTGGCAGTTAATGGAGGAATATTTGAGCATTTAATTAAATCCTGATATTTTCGTCATAAATTGATTTCTAAATGTAGACAAATTTGTTTTATTGTCTTGCGTAACTGTGAGTGCATGTGTTGGAATTAGCTGTAAACTAAATGAAATGCGAGGATTCTTTTTGAAATTCCCGTATAAAATTGTTCAGTTTTGGCAATGACATTATAAATTAATGATCTAAATTGTCACTGATAAATCGATATGGTGTTTTTATTATTGATTTCTAGAGTACAGGGTGCATAATGAGATACTACGTTGCAGAAGTATTTAAGCAGTTTACTCTTAACTGGTTGGTTGAAAAATGCTCAAATTTTCATTTTGGGTGGAACTTATTGTGCTCTTCAATAAATCCTAATAGCATTTTTTTCTAAAATAATTAGGGGAGCCAATATTTGACTACTTCAAAATTTACATGGGATTTCTTATGTCCCGCTCGGCGGAGCAACACCCGGTATATGACCAGCCAAATTTTTTTAGACAAATAATTATTAAATCTTGTTGGTGATACTTTTAACAATGACCTTTACTAGCACAAACACATAACATCGTTAGCCTTAGCAGCTTCAGAAAGCTTGGATTTCTTTTTCGAGCCAGGAAGGATTTCTTTTATTTTAATCTGTATCTGTATACTCTGAGAATAGCGTCTCCTACAACACTTAATATTCTTAACTCCATTCAAAGAAGAGCTGTTTGTCTGATCTACATCTCGAAGCTCTTTTTGCCCTTCCGCTGACTGTGAGGAATCTGTCATTTTTTCACGGCCTTAGTTTGGAGGAGGTAGACAGTATTATTCCTTCCTTCTCTGGCAGTTTTCAACAGAGCAACACGTATTGCCACTTTTATGCATCCTTTTACAGTCCAGCTTGAGAAACCCGAAACGTTCCACTTTGTTCGTTTCTTTATCCCTAGAGTGTCCAGACTATGGAGATTAGGTATGCCTAAATTTGTGCGGTTTTATTTACTATAATTACAAAAAGTGCTTTTACAACTTTTCAAGGAGCGCTTATTTTAGTTTTAAGGTTTGCAAATGAACACTTTTTCTAAGCGCCACCAAAATTACAACGCATAACAACATGACCCCGTACTATAGAGTTCAAGTGGAAAATCCCATTCATTTATTCGCAATATCCTTTAGATAATACGTTTTATTATTTTTTATTAATTCAGAGGAACTAATAAAAAATGCAAATACGAAGGAAAATTTTAAACAATCAACGCAGAAAGGGGAAATACCAGGTTGTTGTTGTTGAATTGTTAAAAAGGTAGACACTAGCCAAGGTACCAAACCACAAATATATTAATTTAAATTCTTGTCTTTATATTACATTTTTTGGGGGATAAAGGCATTAAAAAAATATGTTTTTCTACTACTGTATAAATAAGAAAACTTTGTGGTCCTAGCAACGCGAATGATAACGCAAGAGAACCTTCGTGTTACCTGGTTGCTAAGCGTTGCTAGCTACGAAAGTAATATTTTCAGCGCCTGGACAAAAAAGTAACAGTAAAAAAAAGAAAATATGCTTGTGGGAAATATTAGGATTTATTTATAAAAAGTAACTAATTTATGACAAAATATTTTAAAAAACTAGGTTAGGTATTAACATTAAAAGTAATTGTGCAATTTGAGCAATTAGCAAAAGAAATTGGAGGAATAATACTTGAATTAACAGTTTTTAAATTTGTTGTTGGGGTATCGTTATCACCTTTAACTACGTTAATATTCATATTTTTCACTGTTACTTCATTAGAGGAAATATTGGTAGGAATTTCGTGTAAAATCTTCTTTGAAATTTCCACCTTATTACTATAGGGTTCAGCAATATATCCCTCCGCAACAGAAGAAGACTTCCAACCTCCATGCCTTTTTAAGTCCAAAATATCGACATCCGAAGCATTGGCAAGGAACGTGTTGATTCTTCTAAAAGAACGGCCAGTGTATCTACTGATGTCTTCAAGCTTCAAAAACTTCGCAATTTCTTTAGGTACATTTGAAATAGTGTGCTTTCCAATTATTTGATTAACACATTTACCTCTTTCATAACGATACAATAAACGCTCATCTAGAGCATTCCTTGGTCTCAGCTTAATATATTCCTGGAGAAATCTGACATAAGGAACTGAGCCTTCATCGTTGGTTACTACAAAGTTTCTTTTAACTTTATTTTTAGACACCACTATTTTTACTATAGCCACGTCATTTCTTATTTCTACATCACTTAGCTTCATTCTGTATATTTCGTCTATCCGGCATGCCCAGCCACTCCCATAATGGCTATTACTTTCATTGCTAGTAACTTTGATCAGGCGAGTTAAGTAAAAACTTTATGATCTCTTCTTTTTTAAAAATTTTTGACTTTTTTGCCTCATAACCATCGTTTTTCCTTTTAATAAAAGAAACTAGTTTCTTG
Organism: Listronotus oregonensis; assembly: GCA_019359885.1. Classification (NCBI taxonomy): domain Eukaryota; kingdom Metazoa; phylum Arthropoda; class Insecta; order Coleoptera; family Curculionidae; genus Listronotus; species Listronotus oregonensis. Next base: position 9,500 of record JAHBCN010016302.1, read on the forward strand.
AACTCCGAAATATCTTGATTTTTGTTTACGTAAATTGTTAACTTGAGCATGGAATATACAGACCAGAGGGTTGGTGGGGATAAAGACTCGGATTTTTCTTGAAAATACGCCAACATCACATTCTCGTCAATCCGCCCCACATTTTTTGTAGCAAGCCATTCAGAAACCGATTTATATGTTTGATGGTACCTCTCTTTAGATTTGTCTGGCAGAAGTGAGGCACACGCAAGGTCAGCTGCCTTTTGGATGCCATTTTCATATTCATTTAACATTTTAAAATCGAAATGGATTTATACTAAATTAACAATAATTCAAAATCTGACAAGTGCTGATGACAGACAATGTCAACAATAAATGTGTTAGATTAGATTAGATTATTTGAGCGGAGATGGCGAAAAATGACCCCACCACCTATCGTTCTTTAGAGTACCTTGTCCAAGCCCGTCTTCTTAACTAGACTCCAGAGTCTCGACACTGGTCCCTCCATATAACTTGCCGGTTTTGGCTTCTCCTCCCCAAGCCTAGTAAACCTAAGCCTGCATAGTGCTTCGCAATGGCACCACACATGTAAGGCTGTTTCTTCAGCCTCCTGGCAGAACCTACACAGGCTATCCTTCACCAGGTTTATTCTTTCCAGGTGCTTGTTGAGTTTACAATGTCCTGTTAGTTGACCTACCGTTATCCTTACGACCTTACGGCTGTGGCTCAGTAGGTCCGATGTAAACTTGGCCGAGCGGGTCTTAATGAACTGCTTTGCCTGTCGTTGTCCCGGTGTTTGTACCCACCAGCTTTGAAACCTCCCTTCCAGTCCTTCCTATCTGGTATGATAATACGAAAGTGTCTATTGAAGATGAAACGAGGGGTTGTCCTGTCTGAGGGCATCTCAAACAATGAGTCTTGGTCTCTCCTATATTTCCCATCTTGGAGTCCTTCGGTGTTCAATAATTGGACTTTGACCTCCTTTGAGCCTTTAGAGTACCGCCTTTACTTGCCCCTGTATGTAGATGTGAAGTGGCGGCAGGTTTAGCAGCACTTCCAGGGCTGCGGTTGGAGTTGTTCTCATAGCTCCCGTGATGCATACGCATGCTAGCCTGAACCATAGGTTATCATGGGTCTTATTACCCTTTTATACAACCACATGTTCATCTTTGGGTTAAGTCCCCAGCTTTTTCCACAAAGTCTGCGACATCTCCCGAGGGCAATTTTTGCCTTCTGAACAAGTTTGTTGAGGTGTGGTCCCCAGTTCATCTTTTGGTCCTTTTCCATGATAGAAACAGAATAGATCCTTGAAAACCAAAATTTTATGGATATTTATTTGATTTTTCCATTGATCGGATTCTTAATTTGTTTGAATTTTCAAAGTCCCAAATAAATTGACTTGTTTAGCAAAATATCATGATGTTATATTTTTCCTTAAAGCCTTATGTGTCCTCTTTTAAATCCCGTTGGATATTTAAAAATCGGTTGTTTAAAAAAATAGTTATAAATTTTTGTTTTTTAAATACGTTTGACTGTTTTTCAGTACTTATAGCTATTCAACTCAATTTCTAACCAACTTAATCTTGAATAAATTAAATTTGCTCTTCACCATTCTCTTTGGCATAAAAAAAAGAAAAATTCGAGTACTCAAACGTCAGATTACTGCTTTCAGAACGATTTTAAAAGCAAAAATCGTGTGGGGTAAATATATATTTCACCCTGGTTCGTAGTTTACAGGAAAAAAAATAATTCTGAGGTTAATATTGATCCTAGTAAGGCAATTTGCAATAATTCTCCATTACTTCATAATTTTGATTTTTTTTTAAAGCTGATCTATTTTTTTAACTATTGTTTTATTACATACTATTTTGCTAATAAATAAGAAAAAATATCTTTTTCCTACGAGCGTGCGGAAAAGTCCACTTTTCCGCACGCATTTGAGTGCGCAAAGTTGCACTTTTCCGCACAACGTGCGGAAAAGTAAAACTACTCTAAAATCTTACAGGTAAGCAAGATTTATATGTATTTTAGTAATTGTAGGCTATTTCATGCAATATACGAAGCCATTGCAAGTTTTAGTTTATTCTCTTTTTTTTGTTACTTCGTAATTTTCAATATTTCAACTAAAACACAAAAAAAACATTTTTTTAATTACCCTGTATAATAATAATAAATGATTATGACAAGTCAAGCAACAATGTGTAATCTTGGTGATTTTAACACATGTCAGATTTTTCTTCGTTTCCATATGAACAAGCAATTGCACAAATGAATTTCAATACAAACAAGCATTTTTAATGAAAAGGCGTCATAGTATCTTTTTTAATTAAATAAAAATCCGACAAAAATAATTATTTAAAATGAGTAGTTCCGATGAGGAGCTACCAGATTCTATCCTGGATGCAGCAAATACCGTAAGTTTGAATTTATTACCAGCAAAATCTCGTGAAAAATCTGAGAATCAATATAGCCATTTCGAAAACTGGTGCTCCAGCAAGGGGACAAAAAGTATTAAAGAAGAAGTGTTCTGGCCTATTTTGCGGATTTGCAAAAACATATAAACCTAATACTTTATGGAGTAAATACTCTATGTTAAAATGTGTCCTCAAAGTGAAAAGGAACCTTGATTTAAGTTCACATTTCAAGCTAACATCACTACTTAAACACCAAAACGTGGGATGCCGGCCAAAAAAATCAAAAACTTTCAGCAAAGAAGAAGTTTCAAGATTCAGGAAAGAAGCACCTGAGAATATTTACCTTCTAATAAAAGTTGCTACAATTTTTGGATTAGCCGGTGCTTGTAGGAGAGATGAACTTACAAAAATAATGATTGATGACACACAGGAAAATGAAAATTTGATAGTGGTGAAAATTCCTGACAGTAAAAATAACACTTCCAGAATGTTTGTAGTGTCCGATGAAACAAATAACGGACTTTATCTGCAATTGTACCGTAAATATGCAAATTTGCGAAAACCACATACCCCACACAGACGTTTTTTGTCCAGTATAAACAAGGAGCATGCAGTACGCAATGTGTGGGAATAAATTCAATGGTTAAAATGCCTTCAGAAATTGCTGCATACCTAAAATTAAAAAATCCAGAAGAGTACACTGGACATAGTTTTCGTCGATCCTCTGCGACTATGTTAGCGGATTCTGGAGAAGGAATTACCAATGTCAAGCGACTTGGGAGCTGGAAATCAACAGCTGTAGCTGAGAGCTACATTGATGAATCCACAAATCAGAAAAAGGATATGTCGAATAAAATATTGACCATGAACAACTCCTCCTGAGCTAAGTCAACCTTCATCAAGCCGTACAATAAGCGCTTCCATAAGCCACCCGCTAAATGAAATTACAGGTTCTGCAATTAATTTACAATATGCTAATAACTGTTCTTTTGTTGTAAATGTTATCAACAAATAATTCCCATTTATAAATATGTTGTAGTAGTTCTTCAGATTAAACATAATTTAAAAAATAATCATTGCTTTAATATTGGTATTATCTGACGCTCGTAGGAAAAATTTTGTTCCTAACGCTTGCGCAAAGTGACTTTTCCGCAATTCACAATGGCAGTCGCGTGTGGAAAAGTATCACTTTGCGCACTTGTTAGGAAAATAACTATTTTTAACTTATCTAGTTTACTCTGTACAGACCTCAAGAATATGAATGGTTCGGAACATAATTAAAAATGCGATAAGTCGATAGATAAAAGGCAGTTTGTGTCAAGCCCATAGTAAAGATAATTTATGTGAACCCATGAACTCGCGACCCCTCTATCTTATGAATAATATTCCTTATTAGCGATTAACAACAATTTATTGTTTATAGACGAAGGCTCTGTTCACACTAATATCTAAATCAAAATTTGTCTACTTAACACTTAACACGTACACTGAAGATGCCGAATTCGCAAGGTTTCTGGAGATTATAATATGGCCCTTAATTGTTTTCATTTCTGTTTGGGGTCACCGAAACGTGGAGTAATATTTGTGTTTTTTGGGGTTTTCTTTTTTTGTTGGGGCGATCTGCAAGTTCATTTTGGACAATAGGGTTGGACAGGGTCACCCAAACCCGGGACCGACCAAGAGGGTCCCCTTTTTAAAAAGTAAAAAAGAGTAACCCAAATGAAACAAACTAAAATATGGCCCTTGCCATGTGCAATAAATCATACCAAAAACCCTAAACAAATTTTGGCGACATACCGCGTTAAAAATTGTTAAGACAGTTACCACACTGGTTTATTTTGGCGAGAAGCGGTAACGTAGGGAAAGGTGTTATGACGTCAGTATCTACCTAAAACTTAAAAGTGTATTAAACTATTAGTATGTAAGTTGACACACGCATGATATACGTAAACCGTTTCGTTTTTGCGAGGATAGGCGGGTTAAGCACGGTGGGGGGAAGAACTGCTATCAACAAGTAGTTAAAAACGGTATGTCGCGAAAAAATCCTTACCTATGTAAAATAAGAGTAATCGTGAAACTGACAACATTTTTATTTTATTTTAATCTGAACTTATACTAGAATAATACAAATTTAATAATTGGGGACCATGACAGTTATAAAAAAGATACGGCCCTCAAACCACAAAAAAAGTAAAATTTAATTTCTAAAGAAACTTTCTGCATTAAAAAAATAAAAAAATCGAGTATTTCTAAGTAAAAAACACTAATTTTTCCTTTTGAACATATGAAAAACAATTTGAAAAACAAAATTATTTGTCAACTTTATCAAGGTGGGCATTTTTTTACGAAATTCTACTTTTAATAAAGTTGAAAATAACTCTTGCTTTTTTAACAAATGTGAGTTATCCATACCTTGAAAGGGCATAAATTGAAGATGTTTTTAACTAATTAGAAATACTCGATCATTTCTATTTTTTTTTAATGCAATGCAAAGTTGGCTCTTAGAATTAATTTTTACCTCTTTTTGTGGTTTGAGGGCTTTGTAACTGTCAGGAGCCCCAATTATTAAATTTGTATAATTCTAGTATTAGTCTAGATTAAAATAAAATAATAATGTTGTCAGTTTCAGGATTTTTCAAAAAGTTATCTTGGTTTAAAATTTGAGAATTGAAAATTTTGGAAAAAAAATTATAAAAAAAATTTAGGGTCAAAATATCTAGGTGGACCACATAGCAGACGGCCCCACCTATCTTAGATTTACGTATGTCTACTCATGTGCCAAACACCCTGTATAATAAATATTTTTTTATAAATAAAAGGCAAATTTTTTTGACGTTGATTTAGTTCTTTTATGTTTTACCTATCTATTATTGATCTATAATACCTTTGAAACGGAATATGTTATGATAGCAATAATACCTGCTATCACACCTAGGGCATTATAAGCGGGCATTATGATAATGCCCGCTTATAATGCCCTAATGCCTAATAATGGAAATTTTATTGCTTATCCAATTTTATTTCTCTCACAATAAAGATCAAGTTTATACAAAAATAATTTTTTCTTTAAACAATACTAAAAATTAAACTTTATTTCCAAATAAAAAATTACAATTTTGAAATGTCCCGGAAAATGTAGCTGATCCCACTATAGAATGGTCAGTGTTTTTTGATGGTAGCAGCGGTGGTAGCACTAACGCTATTTTGTATAGAAGAACAGTCCATTAAAGAATTTTCAATAGTCGATACGGAATTAACCTCGGAATTAACTGAATTGGCAATCATTTTGGCTACTTTGTTTTTGGATGAAATACTTTCTTCTATATATCCTTCAGCTACTGAAGAGCTTTTCCATTTCCCATGTTGTTTTAGCGTTTCAAACGAAGCACCTGCCTCAACAAGTAAAGTTGACGATGTGCGACGCAAACAGTGGCCGGTGTAAGCTTCTGCATTACCCGGTTTTTAAAAAATTTTGCGATCAATGTTGGGACGCTTCCTATGGTATTTTTCCAATGGGTTGTACTGTACATCGACCCTTTCTAAGGTAAGAAAGAATCTTCGCTCCTTTATTCCAGCTGGTCTTAATGTTGTGTACTTTTTATTAATTTAAAGCGCCTAAATCTTCTTCAATGATAGTAAAACTTTTGAAGTTGAAGTTTTAGTTTCTGGTACCTTTATAACCAAGACTGTTCCTCTATCTTCAATGTCATCAATGGTCATTTTGACCAACTCATCCTCTTAAACCTCCAAAAACACCCATTACCAATATGACTTTGTGTACCAAGTAGATATCATCAGGAGCCTTCTTAATAAATTTTAATATTTGTTCTCCTTCCAAAACTTTAGACTTCTTCGGGACGTATCCTTTCGACTTAACTTTTAAAAAAGATATGAGACGATGGTATTGCGAAATGTCTATATTTTCATAGACCATCAACGTAGACCTTAGGGTGGAATACTTGGTCCAGAGAGAGTTCGGACTGTATTTTTCCGACTAAAAATAATAAAGTTTGTTAAACATATGTATTAAAATAAAATCAATAACTTACCAGTTCCTGGAAATATGCCATTAAAACGTTTTCGGTTATTTGAAGAATTGCGTTCGCATCTTTCCAAATACCAAATATGCCATACTCCCGATCATACTGTTGCCTTGATTTAACTGGCAAAAGATTTTCGGTCGCTTTTATGGCCTTTTCTCTTATATTTTGTGGAATTTCTTCCATTTTGAGCAAATCGTTAAATAAAAAATGCCAACTGACTAACTGACAGAAACATCAAAGTCAAACTTAACACCAGTCATTATCTACTTACGTAGTACAGGTGCAACTTATTTTTTATATTGCGAATAAATAATGTAATTAGTCATTGAAAAACTCTTTTTTGGGTAAAACATAAAGCATTGTATGCACCACGGGCTTTACTGGACTATAATGCCCATCAGGTCGAAATCTTCAGGGCATTATAGTCCCAGTAACGCCCTTGATACATAAATAGCTATAAAATTACCTTTTAATTACAATTAGAGTAGAATAACTTTACAAAATATTTACGGTTCGGGCCTACAGGATTCGTAAAAAGGTGACTAATGTCGGAGTTAAGAAAAAACATTATAACTAATAAGTCCTATTTTAATTTAAGATTCCAGAAATCAAGGAATTTAAAAATTTAAATATTATTTTTCAACCATCATTGTAAACGCAGCTTAATATTGCGACACAAGAAACAACAATTTAGTAAAATGAAAACACGCGGCGTAACCTTTAAAAAGTCTACAGTCTTTTTTCGTCGTCCATGCCAACAAGACAGACAAAGAGACTACACGAGATTTCAAAACAAACAAGAATTTAGAAAATAACAATTCAGCAATAATTATTAAGAAAAACAAATTTTATTAGACGTGATTGCGAATAATATCGAAATTGCAGAACAAAATGAGTTTACTCAAGGAAGTACTACCCAGATTTTTTCTCTGTTGCATTTTTTTATTGACGATCCATTTTTGTGTTCATGGGATGCCGCTGGATGATACGATTCAAGCTACCGTGACGAAAGTGGGGAACAAAACACAGACTGTCTGTCTGTATGGATTCGAGTTGGTGAACGGTACTTGCAGGGAGATATTTTAATTAAGGTAAGCCCTTTAATGAATTTAAAAGTCAATACCATGTTTTTAGAGAAAATATGTAAAGTTTATTAGGTACATGGATTGGTATTATATTGACATACAAACATACATACAAATTTTAATTTTTTAAAAACTTAATCATGCTTGCTGTCGTCAAAAAAATTATTATACTCTACACATAAGAGATCAAGTTTTGCATAACAACAAATCATTTAATTTTGACCATCAGGTTAGTTAAGTCTGCATCCTATGGATTTTTTTATGAATGGTTTGATTTAAAATTTGACTTTGAAATTGCTTCGATCGAGATGAAAATTAACCAAAAAACAAGTTGTCACATTCTTTATCAAATTTTATTTTTCCTGAAAGTAAAACTCTTAAAAAGAAAATTGTTGGAGAAAATTTTTTAATGCAAATATTAGTCCATATGAAAAATTTTAGGTGATTTTTATTTTTGGCCCATTTTTTGCAAACTGTACCACTGTTGCAAATTTGACTTTGGCATTATCCTCTTTTCGGTCGAGATGAAAATTAACCAAAAAACAAGTAGTCACTGTTACGTATTATTTGTCAAATTTATTTTTTTTTTCAAAATTGAGACTTTTATAACGAAAGTTTTCTTAACGCAATTTTTAGTTCATAGGTATGCAAAATTTTCAATTATTTTGATTTTTGGATCATTTTTTTTTGTAATTTGCATCACAGTTGCAACAAAATTTGACTTTTGACACAAAAATTAACCAAAGTCACGTATCTAATACCCATTATTTGTAATTTAATGCAATTTTTAGTTCATATGCAAAATTTTCGATAGTTTTGATTTTTGGCCAATTTTTTTGTAAATTGTACCATTGTTGCAAAATATTTGAAATTTGACTTTGGCATTAACTTTTGCTTCAATCGAAATAAAAATTAACCAAAAAACAAGTAGTCACGTATTTCGCATTATTTGTGTTATAATTTTTCCGAAAGTGAAACTTTTAAAAAGAAATTGTTACAAAAAGTTTTTTTAATAGAGTTTTTTGTCCATATGCAAAATTTCTGATAATTTCGTTTTTTGGCGCAATTTTTTGTAAATTGTTTCTGTTGCAAATAATTTAAATTTCTTTTTGACTCTGTATAAGGTAACCTTATAAAATGTCTATTTTTAAAAGGGTAGTTTGTTTTTAAAAGAAATCCACTTTAATATCACGAAAATAGTTTAATTAAAAACAGTTTTACCTTTTAATTAAAAAAAAAATGATGAATTAAGATTAGTCCGGGCCTTTTTACAAAAAATGGGGATAAAGTCAAAATTATCTCACACATCTAAAATTTTGAATGTGGACTACAAATTGTATTTAGAAAAACTTTTTCCAATAACTGTGTTTCGATATTTTCAGAAACAAAACTTTGGTTGATGAAATAAAAATAAAATTTGACCGATAAGGCGAATCACGTAACTGTTTTTTTTTCTTTTGAATAATTTCATCTCGATTAAAGCAGCAATTAATGTCAAATTTGAAAACTATAATTAGAAAAAGTCCTGCTGCCTACGGATGCCTTTTCTTTTTCTCGAGAATTCCATGTTTTTAAATCTTATATTAATTTTCTTTCTTTTACCATGGGGTACCATACGTGAAGTATGGTACCCACGGTACGTTACTACTTGAGTCTTGCCTTCGTGGATTATTGCAGGATAAAAAAAATATCTATGGCAATAATTTAAAAAGAAAAGAAAAGTATCACTAACCAAATAAATAATATCTTGTCGAAATTGAAATTTCTATAGAAAAAATATTATTATTAAAAAGATAAATCCATTAAAAACTATCTTTAAAATTTTCAGCATTTCATATTAAGTATGAAGGGTACAGGTAAGAAGGACCATCTCTTATGGCTGTTTGGCCCAAAATAGCTTTAAATAAAGAGCGGTGTAGCGATGGGTATGGTGTGAGCCAATAAACTTTACCACAGTATATAATAGTCCAATCATTATAGATATTTTTTTGTAATTAATGTTAACAAATATCTGACTGCGCTATTACTTTTGAAATAACCTGTGGATTACTAAAATTAAAATTTAACCAATTTTTTTAGGTATTTTTTTAAAGCAATAATTATTAAAAAAGAGCCTTTTTTCGTTTTTTTTAATATAACAAAAAGTACTGTCTATATTACTTTACTCATAAAAGACCGTTGAATTTTTAAAACGGTTTTTAAAGTTGAGATTAAAAGCTACAAATTCTATTTTTCACATATTTATATAAGTTTGGAAAACACTGTTAATAGTGCTTGTAAACCTAACTCGTCGAGCGAAAATTCGCGACCGAGACGTACTGAGTCGACCGAGGAGGGGGCACCCAGCAGCGAAGAAGAAGCGAGGGCTGCGTATCGCGAATTTTCGCTCGACGCGCTAGGTTTACAAGCACTTTAAAGGTGTGGTTCCTTCCACGCGGCCGTCGCATGCGACTAACGCAATGCGACTAACGCATGCGGCCGCCGTTTAATCAGGTGGTTTTTTAGGACCGCGGCTCAAACTCGCGATAGCAAAATTATTAGGGTAAAGGGAATAATCTTTGGTAAGAGTCGTGATGGATGATCTAGCAATATATTTATTATTAGAAAAAAAGAGGATGACGAAATACTATTACAATTAGCCAACCTGAAACATAGCAATGCCCCTATAAATCCAATATTTCAGCAAATACGCGAAGAGGGTTGTTATACTACATTAATAAATAGACATCTGCAACAGGATGAAGTAAATTTTGAAAATATTTTAGACTGAATAAAGCAGAGTTTAGTTTTATTCTTGACTTAATAAAA
>JAHBCN010016303.1:0-19743 GCA_019359885.1 Listronotus oregonensis
ACCCATTTCTGTGAAATATCTGTTCAGCTTATCTATTTTGCCAATTATTAATATTTTATTGTTTACGAAAAATGACGTTGCCGGAATCAAGGCCAACTGAGAAAATATTTTTTTTTAAAAAAAGGGGTTATAAACTCTTAAATTATAACATGTTATACATTGTTAAAATCGAAAAAAATTAAACCCAAACGTAAAAAATAAAAATTACACTCGGTCATATTCAAAAAAAAAGTTGCTTTGAAGAAGTTTTCGTTTAAAAAATTTTCACTTAATAAAAAAATACGGCCGATTTTAAAAAATGCATTTTTATTTTTTTAAAATTTCCCAAAAAACCTAAATAGATAAAACCATGTAGTAAGCGGGATTAGCTTACTAACATAATTGTCCAAAACTTTCCCCATTTAACCCACTTTCTATCTATCGTGGTTTCCAAGATCCCCATACATTCCCCACCAATTTGGGACACACTGTATATAGGTTTGGAGAATATTGTTAAAAATGCTTGTGAACTAGGCGTCGACGAAAATTCGCAAGCGACGTACTGAGGCCTTTGGGGGGGGGGCACCCAGCGGCGAATACGCAGCCGGTCCACTTCTCTTTTGCTGCTGGGTGCTCCTCCCCCGGTCGACTCAGTACGCCGGGTTTAATTTTCGTTTGGGGCTAATTCAAGCATTTTTAACAATTTTCCCCCAAACATAAAAAAAGGAATATATATTTTGTAGCTTTTCATCTCAACTTCAAAAAGCCGTTTTAAAAATTTAAATCAATTGCCTAATATTCACGGCCCTTGCAAGAAAAAAGGCCAATTTGTTTTTATGCGATTGAATAAAAACTATTAATGATAGAATGGTACAAGCATAGTTTGATTTACTTGTGAAATGATAATCCGGAATCATATGTCACTTTAAAACTTGGCACTGCCTTACCATTTTTTTTTATTAAAACTATTTAAAAAAACAATCGTCACAAAAATAACTAAAAAACAACAAGAAACATTTATACTAAAACCCATTTGAACTGTCATCTGTCGAGCGTAGAATTTTCCCGGGGGTTTTGGGGATTTTATTTTTCGGAAAAAAGGCATTATTTTCATAATTTTAAATAAAACATTTGTATTATTATTTTATTATATGCACAATAATTTGAATTGTACTGTTCATAAAAAATTTATTATTATTACTTGTCTTAGTGCTAATTTTTTTATAAATACAGGGTGATCCACTAAGCGCGTCGGTAAATAGTTACTTAACCGTTGAACTTATGAGGAAATTTTCTTAACAAAACTTTTAAAATTTTATCTCTGCTGCAATCCAAAATTATTTTCTAGTATACAGGGTGTCTCAAAAAAAGTAATATCAAAAATTATATTTTGTTAAATGGAATACCTATTTTTTATGTGGCAGATGAAAATCTGTGAGTTCTGTATTCAACTTTAAATTTGTATGGGGTCGAATGCAGCGTGGCCAATATAATTTTTTTTTTAAAAGATAAGAAAAAACTACTTTTTTTAAAATTTATGTCTTAATTTTTTGAAAATTTAAGAATCTAATGTTAACATATAAACCTAAACTATCTTCTTTTTTTGATTTAATTATACAGGGTGTCCAAAATATTTATTCAACATCTCATTTTCAATTTATTTTAATTAAAAATTTTTAAATACAACACCCTGTATATTATTTTCCGTTGAAAAGCTTTAAGGGGCTCCTTCAGAAAACATTTTTTTTCCTATCACTATGTTTTAGATATTAATTTTTTAAAAATTTACTAAAATGGGAAATATCGAGGCAGGGTCAAGAATGAACTTTTAACCGTTCTATCGGGGAGTATTTTTTTTTTAACTGGGGACTTTTGGGTTAATTTTCACATTATCTTCCCTTATTAAAAAAATTTTGGCAATTAAATAAAATCACAGAAAATCAATTGAAATGTTTTACCCTTGGGAAATTTTTTTAAAATTGTTTTCTGGCACCCAAATATAATAAAGGGTTTTCCCCTGAGAGAAGACACCCCGATCGATAATTTAAAGATTATGGATAGATTTGGGACTGGGGAAAGTTAATCGAAAACATGGAAGCAATAAAGCCAGTGGTAAACAAGAAAATAAATGTAACGTTCGCATCTGTTTTAAAAAACCCCATAAATTTTAAAGGGGTTAATGATTTCTGAACTTAGGTCAAACTTCTGTGAAAGAATGTGGAGAAGAATGTTTCATCCCCATTGTGCAATTAATCAAGCACTTGAAGGGACTTTGAAAACAGGATAAATTTTTTAATTGGGGCCCAAAAAATTGAAAATAGTACGATTTTTTAAATTGTTTATTTACCGATGAGGCGACATTCCCAATAATGGTCATGTGATCAGGCATAATTTACACTTTTTTGCCGATGTTAATCTACATTTTATGAGGACTGTTTAACCAGAAAACATAGGTGGAGTGTAAATGTTTGGGAGGCAAAATTTGAAAACCACAAATAGGGCCCCACTTTTGATGGACACCTTAATGGGAATATTTTTCAAATTTTTTAAAAAAGATCTTGATAATCGTTAGAAAATATACCACTACAACTATTAAGAAGGATGTGGTTTCAGTAAGATGGGGCACCTGCTCATTTCAGTGCTGAAGTCCGAAATACTCTGAATGAAAAATTTCCAGGCCGTTGGATCGGAAGAAGAGGACTTTTCCCTTTGGCCTCGAGGTCACAAGATCTGACAAAACTTGTTTTTTTCCCATGGGGAATGTTAAAGAACTGGTCTACAAGACACCCCAACTACAGCAGCAAATATGCGAAAAGAATAAGAGAAGCATTTAATTCAAGGGACTCCCTTAATGTTACAAAATGTAAATAGATCTTTAACCGACAGGTTCAATATATGTTTACAGCAAAATGGTAGAGTGTTTAAGTATTTAATGAATTAATTGGGTTTATGTAAATTTATTTTTTTTACCTTTATTAGTCTTGTGTTCTGAATAATTTTATTAAATGTAAATAAAATGATATAAATTTATTATTAGAAAAAGAAGTAATATTCCCATTTTGGGTGTAAATTTACGGAAAAGCCTTAATATCTCAAAACGATAGTGCGATAGATAAGCAAACATAAGTTTCTGAAAGACCACACTTTATGTTTTCAACGGCAAATAATATAAGGGTTGTATAGTTTAGGATAAAGTATGTCAACATTAAATTACAAATAAATTTGAAGAAGCGAAATTAACAAACAGTGGCGGAGACAAAAAAGTTTAAAAAAATATGTTTTTGACTTATTTCTAAAAAAAAAAAATTATAGCTTTGGCAAAAGCTGCATTCGACCCACATACAAATTTAAAGTTGTATACAGAACCCACAGAGGCTTTATTTGCTACATAAAAACATAGGGTATTCCATTTAACAAAAATATAATTTTTGATATTACTCTTTTTTGAAACACCCTGTATACTAGAAAATAATTTTGTATTGTAGCAGAGATGAAATTTTAAAAGTTTTGTAAAGAAAATGTTTTCGTAAGTTCAACGGTTTAGTAACTATTTATCGACGCGCGCTTAGTGGACCACCCTGTATATGCACTGTTTATACATTTGTAAATAAAGTGCCTGAAAAACAACGGCGGAAGTTTGGGCATGCGCACCAAAATTTTTTAACTATTACAAAGCCTATTGGAGCTTTTTGGGAGTAAATATCTCCAAAGGAGGCCTATACAAAAAAAGTTTATATAAATTTGTGTTTTTTCACATGTGTTTTTCGTGTCTGAAAGATTTCTCATATTTTCCTGATACCCTGTACAAACAAAAAAAGTTTGATTTCATTATAGTTATTAAGGTATCAAGGGTATTATAAGGATAATAACGCTTAAGGTCGATGGTGTGTTTTTGAGGCCGGCCCGAGGGATAACGGACCAAAGGTTTTATCCTTTTAAACCGTGGTGCCTTCAACGTTTAATTCCACAAATATTTTTATATGAGAAAAAATTTGAATGCATTTGAATGTATTAGTTTAAACCAAATCAAGTCAGCATTTATGAAAAAAGTCAAACGTATTGTGGTAACCAGGTTGTAAATTATTTGTCAATAAGACAGCACATAAAAATAATTTTCATTGAGGTAAAAATGTCCAATAGTGGAAAAACCATCTCCCCCAAGATATTTTGTGAAAGCCAAAGCTAATGCGCTTGTGCCAAAAAAACTAGGCGGATTTACAAAGAATATTTCCTTTTGAGGCCTTAAACCGCGACCTTGGAGAAAACTTTTGATGGCTTATTTTCAAGATTTGTGAGTCATATTCTCCAAATTCCCAACAAAGTTTACGTAAAAATTAATAGTTCTTAAGAAGATAAAAGTAATGAAAAGTTGATTTCTCTGCAACAGTTCCTAAAGAACTTGGGAGAAATTATTAGCCAAAAGTCAAGGTTCTGACTCCAACAAGTTATAACTTTTTTGAAAGAAGGCCATAAAAATATTTGCAGATAAAGTTGCATTAGTATGGGTGTATTCGGAGCTTGAGAAGAGAAGCTTTGAAAAAGAAGCCAAGGGTGATATGGGTCAGCATAATTTATTGACATTCCACAAAGTAAAAATGAGCAAGCAAAGAGCTTTTGGTTATTGATGACAGTGAAATGTGCGCAACAAAGAATTCGAATGTGACTTTGCGACCTAAAAGTGCACCTATTGATAGTTTTTTGTGCTATCGTGTGAACTATGTACTGTGCAGCCTATAGGTAAAAATACATTTGGAAGTATACCCTTTAAGATTGCTACATATTTGGGTTTACCTGATGCTAAGGCGTACACAGGTCATTGTTTAAGACGTACAGCGGCAACAATTCATTCTGATGCGGGAGGTGTTCCGAGAGCTAATGAGGTTAGGAGGCTGGAAGAGTTCTTCGGTAGCACGAGGGTACGTGGATGATAGTGAAAGCTCCAAATTGGCTAATGCTTCCCTTGTAGTTGGGAAAAGTATTACTTCAAGTAACACAGCAACTGCGGTGGGGTATGGAAATGTGGAATTTTCGGGTCAGTTTGAAAATTGTACGTTTTACTTAAAAAAATAATTTTTGTTATGATAAGTATATTGTGTAAGTATGTTTGTATTTTCGTAATAAATGCTTAAAAGAAAGTAATTTATTGTTTATTTATTGGTAAATTTGTAGGCCCTAGGGCGTTATTTTTTTAAATAACGCCCTAGGGTAATATTTCGTATTTAACTGACTTTGGGATAATATTATTATTTGTCAAATAATATACCAGTCGGACATTAAATTATTTAACTATGTTTTATTATTAAAATAACGTTATAAAACAACATTTGGTAAAATTTTACTTTACGGACACCACGCCGATTTTCATGAATTTTTGCATGCGGGGGTTTTTTGGGGCGCTGATCACGAATCTAAAATTAGTTTTTTCCGGCAACCTCTAGTTTTTGAGTTATTGGGCCTCCAAGTGAACTAACCTTAAAATTTCCCTTCTGAAACTGATTACCACAAATGGGAACATACAATCACTATATATTAAACAAATACATTGAAATTTTACAATAATTTATTGTCTATTTTAAGTAAAAATTTTCTTAAAAAATCCACTTTTCTGTACCTTGTAAGAAGATATGTGATGTATAACTGGTTGCCTAATTATAATTAAGTTGTCAAGATATAAAAAACTGATTTATTTGAGGTGTTTTTTACTAAAATAAGCAATAAACTTTTGTAAGTTTTAGTGTATTCGTTTATATATAAGTGCCCAATCAGTGTATGTTCCATTTTGGTGGTAATTAGTTTCAAGAAGGAGGAATTTTGGAAAAATGTTCATTTTGAGGTTAGTCCAATTGAGGCCCCATAACTTAAAAAACCAGAGGGGTTGCCGGAAAAAACCCCGTATGCAAAAATTCATGAAAATCGGCGTGGTGTCCGTAAAGTAAAATTTTACCCCGCTTTTTTAAGATGTTTTGAGGTTAGTTTATTTTTGATGTAAAACAATGCCTATACATATTTTTTCCCAGAAAAAAGTGGTAATCACATCTAAAAAAATGCTTCTTTTTAATTCGTTTCCTTTACTTTCTGACGCGGTTATCATTTAAAAGAATCCTAAGGATAAGTTTCCAATTTCTTTCCTCCTGAACGTCATCACACACCTTAACGAGATTAAAATGTTCTTCCATTTTACAACTTTATCCAGAAGCTACCTGGAACTAAATTTAAAGCTAGGTCATTTGGTTCATCAAATGTCACTACCACATTTAAAAGTTTAATTAAAAAAGCTTTAAATGGACTTCCTTAAAAAACATAATTAAATACTTAAATGACATTACCATAATCCAAAAAACATTATTAAGCACCAAAACCCAAACCAAACCATGAGTTTTTTTTTAGGTTTTTTCGGTATATAAATTAGAATTTTACTCGTACGAAATCAACGATGGAACTCTACTTGGTACATTAAAAGACTGGATATCTAGAGACATTAAAGTACAAAAATCTGATTTCCTACTTCTTTTCTTAAACCAAAGACCAGACGAAGATGATAGCTCTGTCACACAAAACATTTGGTATAGTGATGATGATGACGCACTGGTAGAATCAATGATCCGAACGGAAAACACCGTAATTTACGTCTACAAAAAGGATGCTGTAGTTTCCGAGAAGTTTCCTTCAAAGATTCCTCATTTAGTTAGAGAGTTGTTTAGTGTCTCTTCCAACTTTCAGTTGAAATTTGCTAGGCAATTGTACAGACAAGCCTTATTCTTTGTGTATTCTGAAAATCAAGCTGTTTTAGCCTTTAAATCGGCATATTTTGCTTTGATTCAACACATCGAGCATCTCTGTGATATTGTAAAGACCAAATATAAAGTTGCTTCTAAAAAATTAGAGGTAGTTATGACAAGTATCGAGAAATTTTTAGAGAGAAAGAAGAGCAATAATCTGTCTTGTGATAATAATAATGTCGACTTAAGTGGTAATATGGAACTGGTGGAGTGTTTAAAATATTTTGAGAGATTATTGTCTAATGTGGAACGGAGAGAAGAAAATTTAAAAGACTTTGGAAAGCAATCTAAAACTTTGAAAAGGAAGAAGCTGGCCATCGCTGAAGCACGGAAGGATATTGAAAGTATTTTTGCTGAATGTAATTTACGTGGACAGTAAGTATTTTATTGTTGCAAAATTAGGGAATATTCACTCCATAAAATGTTTCATTGTTTAAATTAAATAAAACGTAACATAGCCCTTTGGCCATACATTATATAAAGACTTTTTTCTTTTTTGACATATAAAATGTCTCTTTTCAAAGTGGTTGCATATGTCAAAACGTTTTAACTTAATATAACTATAATTTGTTTATTTTCGTTTGAGAAAGGAACCTAAAAAAATTTTCTTTAAAAAGCCTTAACTGATTTTTGGATTATATGTTTATTTGCAGTGCAAACTATGTGTATACATGATAATCCGGACGAAATTTGATAATCTGCACGCCCTTGTGGGTTTTTGAGTTGAAAGCTGTCATTGAGACACACCTCTTGCACTTAATTGTCAAGATTAAAAGTTCACTGTAGTCAGAGTGATCCCCTATAATGTCGCCCCCCTCAAACTTTTTATTTTAAGCGTTTGAAAAAAAAATTATAAGAATGGTTATGTAGGATCTGAAAAATACTTTTTTTCTACTACTGTATAAATAAGAAAACTTTGTGGTCCTAGCAACGCGAATGATAACGAAAGAGAACCTTCGTGTTACCTGGTTGCTAAGCGTTGCTAGCTACGAAAGTAATATTTTCAGCGCCTGGACAAAAAAGTAAGAGTAAAAAAAAGAAAATATGCTTGTGGGAAATATTAGGATTTATTTATAAAAAGTAACTAATTTATGACAAAATATTTTAAAAAACTAGGTTAGGTATTAACATTAAAATTAATTGTGCAATTTGAGCAATTAGCAAAAGAAATTGGAGGAATAATACTTGAATTAACAGTTTTTAAATTTGTTGTTGGGGTATCGTTATCACCTTTAACTACGTTAATATTCATATTTTTCACTGTTACTTCATTAGAGGAAATATTGGTAGAAATTTCGTGTAAAATCTTCTTTGAAATTTCCACCTTATTACTATAGGATTCAGCAATATATCCCTCCGCAACAGAAGAAGACTTCCAACCTCCATGCCTTTTTAAGTCCAAAATATCGACATCCGAAGCATTGGCAAGGAACGTAGTTGACGTTCTTCTAAAAGAATGGCCAGTGTATCTACTGATGTCTTCAAGCTTCTAAAACTTCGCAATTTCTTTAGGTACATTTGAAATAGTGTGCTTTCCAATTACTTGATTAACACATTTACCTCTTTCATAACGATACAATAAACGCTCATCTAGGGCATTCCTTGGTCTCAGCTTAATATATTCCTGTAGAAATCTGACATAAGAAACTGAGCCTTCATCGTTGGTTACTACAAAGTTTCTTTTAACTTTATTTTTAGACTCCACTATTTTTACTATAGCCACATCATTTCTTATTTCTACATCACTTAGCTTCATTCTGTATATTTCGTCTGTCCGGCATGCCCCAGCCACTCCCATAATGGCTATTACTTTCATTGCTAAGTAACTTTGATCAGGCGCGTTAAGTAAAAACTTTATGATTTCTTCTTTTTTAAAATTTTTGACTTTTTTGCCTCATAACCATCGTTTTTCCTTTTAATAAAAGCAACTAGTTTCTTGAACTCCGAAATATCTTGATTTTTGAAATTGTTAACTTGAGCATGGAATATACAGACCAGAGGGTTGGTGGTGATAAAGACTCGGATTTTTCTTGAAAATACGCCAATATCACATTCTCGTCAATCCGCCCCACATTTTTTGTAGCAATCCATTCAGAAAACGATTTATATGTTTGATGGTACCTCTCTTTAGATTTGTCTAGCAGAAGTGAGGCACACGCAAGGTCAGCTGCCTTTTGGATGCCATTTTCATATTCATTTAACATTTTAAAATGGGAATGGATTTATACTAAATTAACAATAATTCAAAATCTGACAAGTGCTGATGACAGACAATGTCAACAATAAATTTTTTTGCTATGGATTAATTTTTAACAGGTAAAATTTCAAAATCTCTGATATTTCTATTAAAACATGATGTTAATGATTATTAAATTATGCGATACATAGAACAGTAGCAGAAAAAATATAATACATTACTCGGCTTCGCCTCGGCCATTTAAAAACCACCTCACACCAAAAAGTAAACTTTCGCATCTTGTAATGTAAATAACTATTTTCAGTTCCTACAAAAAAAAAATGAAAAATGATGGGCGTCCATTTTCTTCAACACACTGTATAAGTATTTTTTGAAGTTTGTCTAATTCATCTGTTATGCATGCTGGGTATTTTCATTTAAATTATTTATTTCCGTATTAAATCTTTAAAATAATTAAGGTTTTCAATTTGGTGGCTGTATACACGGTTTGTATATAACCCTAAAGAAACGCATCTATGGTTGTCAAATCGGGGCTATTCGCAGACCTTTTATTTGACGCATTTCATCCGATCCATTCAGGAAACCTCTCATTTAGGTAATTAACCACATCACGAATATTGTGAGGGGGTGTCCCATCCTGCTGAAAAATTATATTTTGTAACATATTTCGCATTATGGAAGTGCGTTCTAACTGACATTGAGGCAAAGGGGCGTTGAGGTTGCATATGTACGAATTAAAGAGGTTGTAGTAGTGAGGCGACTCAAATAGGATTTTGTGACTTGAATCACTTGAGCAATTTTACTAGCTCACTCGAGTTATACTCGAGTTTTCAAGTCACTTGAGTAAAATCTCACTTGAGTTGCAGGTTTCTTATAGCAAACTACGAGACTGGAAGTTTAAACCTGTCAGTTTCGGTTTGTACCGACGCGGCATAGATAGGTAAAATAAAGTATAGAGTAGTGAAGTGACATCTAATGGCAACTGAATCAACTCGATTTGCCGAGTTGACTCAATAAATCGAGTGCACAGAGACTCGAGTAATATTTTTTTATCAATCGAGTATGAGTTTGACAAATTCACTTGAGTGACTCGAGTAAAAATAGGACTCGAGCCACCTAGGTTGTAGTGTATATCAATGATCACTCCACTGCTTATTTGGTCAAAGTTATCCTGCAAAAAAAATGTGCGGTATGTCGCCTTGTAAATGTAGCCTAATGCATAAAATACACTGCTCAAAAAAATTAACAGAACAACTCTTAGTCCATTTGTAACTTTTAAGGCGTTAATTACATTCCGATCAAGCTTACATATTTTAAAGATACACCATTTCTCACAATAAATCAAAGAACGTGTCATTTGATTAATTATTTATTTCTAAGGAAAAACCTACAAATTAAAAGAGGTACAACAAAGTGCCAAACATATAATATATCTTCTTTATTATT
Organism: Listronotus oregonensis; assembly: GCA_019359885.1. Taxonomy (NCBI): domain Eukaryota; kingdom Metazoa; phylum Arthropoda; class Insecta; order Coleoptera; family Curculionidae; genus Listronotus; species Listronotus oregonensis. Next base: position 10,402 of record JAHBCN010016303.1, read on the forward strand.
CATCCTATCAAAAATATTTATACAACTTTTTATATAGACAATTTAGAGAGCTGTATTTTTTGTTCCATAAAATCTTTGTATCTCTTATAGTTTTTAAGATATTAACGATTAATTTTAAAATTTAAACGTCAATATCTTAAAAACTATAAAAGCTACAAGAAACTTTATCGGACATGAATTATGTATTTTTACAAGACCTTTAATTTAAGCTATATAACCTTTTGTTTATTAAAAAGTGTTTCATTAACTTTTTTGAGCAGTGTATAAGTAATTTGGTTTTTAAAATAGAATAACCCATTTTGTGTATTTTTCAGATTTGAAAAAATTAATGGAAAAGCCTTTTTGGAAAAACAAAATGGTGAGACTCAAGAGGTGATTTTGAAGAGAATAAAAGATGTGATTTCAGACACTTTAAAATTAAAATGTAACTTGTTTATTAGTAATAAGAACCTGGAAAACTATTCCAAGTAAGTGTTAAAATACTATTACTGCTTATACAGGCGTTACCAAAAGTTATCATTTTAAATGTAAACGGAACTTTATATCTTTTTAGAGATTTTTGTTACCTGTTAAAATCAGCCGAGCAACTTGTGTCCTGGGTGGATTATTTCATTAGCAATATGGACGAGTTGTTAAATGATTTTGTTGTAATGGAAAAAAGATATGAAGCAGTTATATCACAAATTCTCAAAAATTCGAGAAAAGGTATTGTAACAAAGGGTTTGGTATAATATATTTTAGCAATTTACCGAATTTTTAGGTAGTTTATTAGATTTCTGCATCCATCTGCTATGATGATTCATGATATACTCTTATTTCTCAAAACAAAAAGGTATAGCAAGAAAAAGTGACACCTCTCAAAATCATATGAAAAAAATCATATCATATGACTTACAATTTATTGCACCTTTTTCTTATGCTTTTAAAAAGTATATAAAAACTTGATTGAATTTTGACGTTTTTTAAATTTCCAATGAACAAGATTCTAGATCCTGAATCAGTCTCATAGATTAACGTTATTTTTCCCAAATTTAGTTATATATATATATATATATATATATATATATATATATATATATATATATATATATATATATATATATATATATTATATATATATATATATATATATATATATATATATATATATATATATATATATATATATATATATATATATATATATATATATATATATATATTTTTTGCCATAAAATGTTATATTAAAACACATTACTTAAATATGTTTTTTCTTTAAATTTTAGAGTTTACCTTAAGTGTTAACCAAGAAGAATCTTTTCAAGTAATTAAAGAGAATAAGTTACTACGGTGCCAGTAAGTATATTTTCTGTGAATGTGACTAAATCAATTTTAACTTTAATGGTATATTATGTATTAAGTAGAGAAAAGTGGAATTGTACTTGACAAGCAGAGCTGTCAGTAATTGAATTAAAGTAATTGAAAAATCTTATTCAATTATTTCTCAGTAATTGGATTACTTTAATTCAATAAAATTACTTTCCGAAAAAGGTAATAGTATTTGGATTATCAATTACTAGGATATTGTAATCGTAATTGGTAATTGATTTTTACAAATCCCACGTAATTCAATTACTTAGAAAGTAATTCGATTACTTATAGAGTAATTGAATTACTTAGAAATTAATTTAATTACTACGAAAAATTCAATAACCTTTCTTTATGGAAAAACTGCCGGAGTTTTGGCCAGCTAGAAGTAGCATATTGAAACACGGCGGGCCGCTTTGAATCCGGCGAACGCCGCCTCCGCGCCGATTTAGTATTTTCAATTGATGCTTACCACCACCGTTTTTATACTTTTTTTTATGGAAAAATCTGTTGATGTTTGGGGTAGGATAAAAGGAAATTTTTATTTAAAGTCATTTAATGTTAAACTTGCTGGGAAAGCAGTTTGAATATTGTGACGTGCGCGTATAATGCATATAGATAAATATTTTAATTGTTCAGTGTATCGCGTTTAATATATGTGGTAATTTAAATAAAGTAATTGCTAAAATATTTAAGTACTTTTAGTTTTAATTAATAATTGAATTACTTTTAACACACATGCTAGTAATTGGTAATCGTAATTTACTACTACTGAGAAGAGCAATTGGTAATTGTAATTGAATTACTTCTTAAAAGTAATTACGACAGCTCTATTGACAAGTAGCCACCTAGTAGTAAAATACACCTTTCATAAGGGCGATTACGTAAAAAAGGAATAAAATCGTGTACACTATTTCTTAATAACAAACAGACCTAGTAAATTTTTAAAAAACAAAACTGTTTTTTTTTTAATTTCATAAAACTATGACTTATATTGCATTGGTTTTTAAAAAAATATCGTAAGAACCGTTTTTGAGATATTCTGAAATAAATGCATGCTTTCATACATGACAGATATCGACAATGTTAATTATGCACAATTTGATTGTTAGTATCTTGTTTCACAGACTATAAAAAAAATGTTTTTTTTCAGTTAGATAAAAGACACTTTTATTAACCATGTATTTCAATTTCATGTAATTCTTAAGAGAATCCGTTTTACGAGTGAATACCTTAAATTTCAAATTTCATCAACAAAAGATTAGATCATTCTACTTTTTACAATTTTTTAAATTATAGAAAAGTCGGCAATAATAGGTCTGCAGTTAGGCGCTTAAAAACATTTTGTACTTAAGAAACTTCTGAATTGATAAATATAAATTTTTTTGAGCTTCAGGTTAATTTTTTGAACTGAAAATTTAAAACAATCGTTTCAAAAGTCATTAAAATGAGGATAAGTGCGGTGTTTTGTAACGCCAAAAAAGTAACTTCAGAATATATAAAGGTTGATTCAAAAAGAGCGCCGGATTTGAAAGGACGCCATTTTTGTTTTTTATTGTTGGCAGCATTGTTTTTACGATTTTTAATAGGTGGTGTCATTGAGGTTTTGTTTGTCAAGGGATCTGAGAACCCAAGAATTATTTAAGTCACTGGTAATTGAGTTTGTTACCAAGCAGTGGTCACTAATTTCCTATGGTCTCAATTGGATCAAATGAACATTAAAAATTTTTGGTTCCACAGGACGAGGCAACGTGCCAAACTTCAGCAAAAACAATTGCACTGCTGCGTGAGAGGTTTCCGGATCGAATCATCATATTGCGAGGAGACCAAGTCTACCCAGCTTGATCATGTATGTGACTTGACCAAATGTAACTTTTTTTATGGGGTTACATTAAGTCACAAGCCTATAAGAGGAAACCAAGGAAGTTTAAAGGTGTATGGAAGCCCAATACTGTAGAACAAAATTGTCCAGGCGTGCAGGGCAGCGGGAATCGGGGGATTGGCCCCGCGGAGTTTGCGCAATGAATAGTAGGTCATGGCCGGACTTCCATAATTCTTTGTTACTATCTATAAAGTTGACATCATCAAATGTCAAATTCAACATTCACTTTTTTTATTTTTGCAAAAATTGTGGTTATTAAACGATACACCATAGAATATTTAAAATTATTTCAATATTGGATTTATATCATCTGATATAATATGGAAAGAATAGATGGTTTACAGCCTTCTATTTAAATGGTCGATATTTTTGGTTTGATTTTACCAAAAATCTTTGTAAATAAATAAAAACACGATTTTAAAATAAATTTCAAACATTGTATGATAGTTCATGTACTTATCACCCAATTTTGTGATAAAAGAAGGGCAAGATAGTGTAAATAAGTTTAATCTAATCCTAAGATTCTGGTTGTACATTAAAAAGTGAAAATTTTTATAACTGCTTTTTAGGCATATACTTTTCACTAATAACAAACATTCATGAGACAGAATAACAGTGGTTAAAAATGTTTAGTAACCTTTGGTACCTGAGTATCCATTGTAACAGTAAATATTAACACTATGTGTCTACAGTATGTCGAGCTTAAAAAGTTGATAATGTAAGATTAAGAAACCAAAAATCTAATTTATTTTTAAACAAATACAGAAAAAACAAAAAGGAACTTTAATATAAAATTGTACTTTCTTTCATTTAATTAGAGGGACCTGTATATATTAAAATTTGCCTGGTCTGCCCAGTAATTAATAATTTTGATCCTTTAAAAGAATGTACTAAATTATTAAATGAAATAAAAGTACCTAAATGTAAACCTTATTCTTTTAATAATCCACAGAAATAAACAAACATTGTGGAAATCATCTAAAAGATAGTTAAGATTGCCTTACTTTTCTCACTGCTATTTCCTATGAAATTTCATTTTCTATTATTCATAATTGATATATTATTATTTATTCGGTTACCTAACGTCTCATAAGAAACCTAATTTAAATATAAGAAATACTTACCTGAAGTAAAAAATGCCGGGTATGTTACCCTTGGATTTGCAAGAAAAAAACCATACAACCTCTATTTGTTACGATATTATAAGTAACAAACAATAAACACAAAATTATAGTCACAATTTAATAAACACTAATCACTAAAATAAGAAGGTTTTTATCAATCCAAAAAACTTCTGCAACCACAAAATATAATCACAAAAAAGTGTTTAAGTAGGCAACACATTAAATTATTTCGTGGAATTTTGTTATTGCGCAGAATCGGCGGGGCCAACTCTGACAGTTATTTTCATACTGGGCTGGACATTTTTTGATCGAATGGGCCATAGCATTGGGCTTCCATACACCTTTAAACTTCCTTGGAGGAAACCCAGAAATTTGATAAAATTCAACGTGTTCTTGGCCGATGTGAATGTGTGTGATGGGGTTATGGAGAGTTTCATGGACAAAGTAATTGCGTGTAGGGCTAGTAGGGGACGTCATATGCCGGATATTGTTTTTCACGCTTGAAACCTCATGATCTTCTGAAGCGAACAGTGTGATTTTTTTGCTTTTTTATGAAGATTAATTAATTTTACAGCCCTTTAAAATCCAGCGTTCTTTTTGAATCACCATTTATTTTTTTCCTTTCAGATTTGAAGATATTCTATCCAGAAGTGTCCTTGCTCATAAAGATTTTGTTGAAGATTTTAGTGCCTTGTTGAACTAGTTTTGCCTATTACAACATAAGCATGTATATTTATCTATAATAGTTTCCAGGAGATTGAAACTTTATTTTCATGTTTTTTTACATGTTGCTCAATTGTGTTATTTTATGATTATGTTAACTGTTGTTATTTAACAGTGTTTTTGTTATAAAAATAGTTTTATTACTTGTTAGGATTTAAATTTTTTCCTATATTTTGATCATACGATCTCCATTACTGTTTGGCCAGTTTTCAGCTATATTAATATTGTAAGTGATAGTATGTGATATCACAATATATATTATTGGTTATTGAACATAAGAATAAAATATTTTTGTAATGTTTATTATAAGTATAAGCGTTATTTGTTCTTGAAATCATATTACCTAATATCTTATAGCGTTTTCCATTAGTAAAATAGTTTGCGTTTGCTGTGCAATAAAAAAATAACCGGCGCGAATTAACTTTACCAAATGGAAAACTCCGTAAAGAACGGGAAATATTTCCCAAATATTGCTTGTCTTTAGTTAAATGTCAAAATTTAGGATAATTTTTAGGTCCTTACTTAATGCTTACTTTTTTGTTTTTTTTTATTGTTTAAATGTAAAAAATTATATTTTTGAAATATTCTTTGAAAATGAGCGTTTTTCTTTATAACTATACTTCAAGTCCAAAATTTCTGTCAATGACGCATCGCTCGCTTTTAGAGTGCCCCGGGTTGTGTGGGGTCAGGGGAATCCATTCCAGTGGCGTATGCATTTTAGAAAGTAAATGATAAAATTTCGTCAAAACATGAAAATATTTTTTACAAGCAAAAGTTATTTTCTCACATTTTCCTTAACCCTTTAAATTAGTAACAAGCCTATATTATTTTGGTATTATTCGTGTTAATGAAAAATGTATTTTTTTTTCTTAATTTTGCACACCTCCTATTTTGAGGTCATAGAACACAAATTAAAGTTTTTTTGGCGATTTTTCAACGTTTTTCCAAAAAAAAAAAACATTTTTTACTTTAATTTTACCTTCTCTGATTTTATTTTGCTACATGAAAAAAATAATAAAATTTTAGTCTTAACATAAATGAAAAAAGATGTAAAAGCAGAACGATAGACAATCCAAGTTACACCGACTTGCCAATTCACCACCGATCTTGCAATTTCAATATTAAATACGATATTCACACGCATTGCTTCATCAAAAATATCCACTATATAAAGAACACGAAAGCTCTGAGATCATCAGCTTGTAGAATCCAATAACTATTTCGGGTCTTTCGTGTTCCATATTTAGGATTTCCATATCGAGAATATTTTTGATCAAACATTGCGGGTCGAGCGAAGCAAGGTTCGCATACCTTATAAAAATGTCATAAAGAAAACTAATACAACCTGGTAACAGGTCAACATTTTTAGAATTTCGAGTTGAATTCGGACGTAAACATTTTACCTACTTTTTATTGAAAATTAAGGATTTTTCCTTACTTTTTAAGTGTTTTTTTTTTATTAACATAGTATGAGTTTTTTAAATATGTTTTCGTGTAACATGACAGAATTTAAAGGAATATGTCGTAAAATGGAATTAAACAATTCAATTGTTATTTTTTTTAAATACTATAAGAGGCAGCCAAAAAACAGCTTCTGATTCATGTTTAACAATCGAAAAGTAAAAAGTGTGCAAAAAAATAGCGAAAAAATCGCATTTTTTGCCTTTTAAAACTCTGAATACCGTACGCGAAAAAACTTTTGTTAAAGTTGCACATATCTCTGCAGCATCCAAGGTGGTTAGTTCTGGATTTCGTTCCCGAATCCCATGGTAAACATTTTTAACCATTATTCGTTCTTTTAACGTTAACTGAGTATTTTTTGTAGGCGGATAACTAGTTAAGGTTGGTTAATATTCATAGTTTACAGAATTAAAAGCACTTAAAAACACTATCTTTATATACAATTATATACACTAAATAAGATAAACTATTATAAAATTGGCACAAAACAATATCTATATACTACAATTATTAGAAATTTATAATATTTAGAAAATACCTGTATATCAATTAAAATTTAAACTTACAAAATCTGTCCATAATCAATAATAACTAAATAAAATCATAGAACAGCACGAAAACCCTGTCGATACGCTTATTTTCAAGTCTCTTCAAGTTGTAAACTAAGGAATGTGTGTTGCCACTTTTATTGTCTTCTCGATAACAATGATTTCAATACATATTGGCGTGCTATTTTAAATGCAATCGGTGGCTGGTGATTTATTCTTGCGAATTATGACAACGTGGCGATGAAACTTTCGGCCGGTTCACTGTTATTTGAGCGGAAAAGTATATCATAGGCTTAAAAATCATTTACTAGTGTTAGATTTTTATTCAGCCGCTTCGTCGGTTGGGTGGCCGGTATTAAATGAGTCACTGACAGAAATTTTATACTTTAGGTATAGCTGACAGTGTCCTGTCTCAACTATGAATATTGAGTTCAAATTGGTATAATTAATTTTAAAAAAATGTGTCCAAAAACATAGTGTTTATTATTCTAATGTTTTATGGTACACCACATTCCATCTATATCTATTTCTAATTTTCCTTACAATTTTCTTTATTTTTTCTTTAATAAGAACCTTCTTCTGGCAATAACAAACACAAGAAAAATGAATTACGAAATCCTTCTAGCCGTTTACACGTGATGCCGTTACCAAGGGAAATAGAGATTCCTTTTTATATATGACAAATGTGCCAGATTATTCGCATGCGTAGTGCCATCTTTCCCCTTTCCCCAAATTTTTTGGTAAACTCTCTTTTATGAAATAGTTTTTCACGCATTTTGATGGACATTTTTTTGAAGTTTAAAAAGGGCCCCGGGGATAAGTTTTGGGGTATTTTAAAAAATATTTACTTTTTTTTTGAAGTAATCACCATCAGAGGCTATGCAAGACTTTATACCCAAAAACCCCAATGCAAAAGTTATTCCAAAATAACTTGGTTTAGCGAAATTTTTAAAAAACGCCCCAAAAGCTCGGTTGCCGAAAATTCGCCCTTTTAATTGTTTCTTTAATAGGGGAATAAAAAAACCCATGGGTAAACCCGGACAAGGGAAACTAAGTAATTTTTTTAGTTCCTTTGAACAAAAGCGGAAAATTATCATGGTAAAAAACCAGGATCATCTTGGGGTCGCTCTTTTTTAAGGAAAAACTTTTGGGGACATTCATTTGTGCCCCTGAGGGTTTAATTTCGGCCAAAAAAGGGAAAAAAACCCCCAAAAAATTTTCCTTTAAAAAAACCGCTACATTAGTTTTTACGCGCTTGTTTCATAATGTAGGGGTTTTTTTACTTCAAATATCCACATTTTGTTGGGTTTGTTGGGGAATCGTAATAAAAAAATTTTTTGGGGTTTTCGGGGCCCGTCATAAAATTTTTTTACTTTTTTGCCCATTTTTCTCTCTGCTCCCGTAAAGTTGAAAAAAATAAAAAACCCGGTGAACAATTTTTTTTTTAACTTTTAATTCGTTTTGCAAATATGATGAACAGTCGGTGCACTCATCTTCTAGCGGAGTCACCTTGCCCAAAAAATGTTAAAAACCCCGGGAAACCCCGCGAGGGAAAAAAATTTTTAAAAAAAAATATTGAACTTAATAGTTTATATCCTCTATAAAAAGTTTACCCCCCAAAAATTTCCTCTTTTTTTGGGGGGGAATGCCCCCCTTTTGGGGGTGGAATTTTTTTTTTCAAAAAAAAACACGGAATTTATAGATTGACTAAAACAAAACTTTTTTTTATAAAGTTTTTTTGAAAGGATTATTTTTGAGTTATTCCAATTGAAAATGTCAATTTTTCTACCAAAAAAAAAAAAAAAATTTTTAGTCGGTTTTTCGCAAAAACTGAAAAGTAAAATTTTCAAAAATATCTTTTACCAGAAATGTAGCTCTAAAAAAAAAACAAGAAGGTGTTTTTGATTTAAAACCCCCAAAAAACGGAGGGTTTAACCTGTTGAAGGTTGGTTCTTTTTGTCAAATGCAAAAATTAAAAAAATTTCAAAAAATTTAAAAAAAAACAATAAATTTTTGGGGAAATTTATTAATTTTTTTTTTTAAAAATTTTTAAAAAAAACCTTATTTTTTTTTTTTTTTAAAAAAAACCCTTCCCAAAAATTAAAAAAAAGGGTCTTATTTTTTTTGAAAAAAAAAATGTGAAAATCTCCCCCCTTAAAATTGAAAAAATTTTTTTCATTACAATTTCTTTTTTTGTATTTTAATATGTTTTAGAAATTTGACTTTAAAATATTTTAAAAAAAAAGGTTTAAAAAAA
>JAHBCN010016304.1:0-19762 GCA_019359885.1 Listronotus oregonensis
AAACTTCGCCCTTTCATCACTCTGTTCTCTGCCTTGAGTAGTGAAACCGTAATTTTTAAAACAGTCAAGCCGGTTCCAAATACGTGATATTTTGGCCCGAATAAGTGAGGTCACTAACTGGTATTTTTTGTTGGTTTATTAATAAACGTGAAACCCTGTAGGACATGACAGATAAAAACCCTTACACGAAAAAAAAAAAAAGTACCTTGTATGGAATATATATTTTTTTATAAAAAATGCCTAATTTTATAGTCTAAGGGTAACAGACGTATTTTGTAATAAATAAAATAAATTTTTTTTAAGAATTTTTGGTTTAATTTATGGAAATAAACCCTGTATAGCTATAATTACGCAATGAAAAAAAAAATGCTTATTTGGGATTCCATAAAAAAAATACTAAAATTTCAAAAAAAACTGTCTGTGATCAAATCCATCGGGACGTGTGCCAGGTCTTTGACTTAAAACTTTCGGAACTTTTTTTCTCTTGAAACTGAGTTTTAATTTGCAAAGCTGTATATAAATTTTTAATAATTAAAATCGTATTAGCCAATATGTAATAGAACGTTTTTGGGCCCCATCTAAGCAAAAGACGAAGCGAGGAATAAAATAGCCGCAATGTTAGAACCTAAATAGTTTTAACTTTTATTTAAAATATTTTTGTTTGTTGAACCAATTTTAAAAGTATTTAACCCAAAAATATTTTTGCCCCTATTTAAAAGCTCAAAAGGTCCGACCCTGAGCACGTGTAATCATGAATGGAATTTATGAATGACATCGCCCTCTGGCGAGAGAAGGCTTGAACCTTGGGGCGTGAATATTCAATTAACTGGAATTTAGCTTGTCAACCGCGGGAATACTGCGTGCATATGCTTCTCTTACAAGATTCCCAAAAGAGAGGATATACTTCCCGAGCCGGTGTGATCGGTGACGGGGCGTGGGGGAAATTTGACATAAGCCAAAATGTTGGGTTTTTCTGTTTTGATACTTTAGGTACCAAATATATTAAAAAAACAAAAGTTTGGGGACTTTTTGGAAGAAATCACATCTAAAGAGATTGGAAATTTGCATTCCTACAGGAATTTCTTATTTTGTGCGCCAGTCGTAAGAATCGCGCTTTTTTTTGTATTGGACGATTGAATTGTACAAAAATCGGTTTTTTAAATTATAAAAACCAACTAAGAATGAAACCGACGAAAAAAGATGCCCGTATTTTGGTGTTAGTTCTTCCTTGAATATCCTTAAACTCGGGTAAGTTCTTTGTTTTTACTTAAGTGTTTTACCTAACTGAGAGGTTCTTTCTTGAAAAAATGTTCTTTTTCAATATGGCCGCCAGTGGAAAGGATTTAAATTGTACATGTCTGAATTGTGAGACCCCGTACTGAAAGTTAGTTAATCGTAACAGTATTTTGAATAGTGGAAATTTCTAAATTGGAATAAATTCAATAAATTAAGAAAGAGTTATTATTTAAAATGTCCCATCAATTAGTATTTTTAGTACGCTTATATGACAAAATAAATCGATTTGGTTAGCATTGAAAAATTTTTTTTTCAATACATGCCAAAAATTTGGGGTATGAGGTTTTTCGCATGTCCAAATTTCAAAATTTCCCAAAAAAAAAACATTTAAAACTTCATTATAAAACACCCTGTTATTTAAAAGTTACACCTGATTAGGCCTGCTCCGTAAACCCAAAAATTTCTAAGAAAGTTTTTGATAGGATTTGTTCAAAAAATTAAGTTTCTTTTAAAAACGAACCAATAAATAAGGTTTGTGCCCAATAAAAAATGTTAATTTTTTATATATTCTTAAATTAAACTTTTGTGTTTTGAAATTTTAAGTAATTATTGTTTTTTTTTTCATTTTCTAACTTTAAATCTCTATTTATCATACAAATTAAATTAATTCTGTTGTTAACAAAAAAGAATACCTAGTGTTCTTCAGGAATCGAAGGAAAAAATAAACACAGATGGCTAAATTTCACATCATTTTTTTTAAATATGAGAGAATATGGCGCTGTTCAGTCCTTGTAGGATAAACCTGTACAGGAGAATTTTATTTACATTCCCAATATTGATATTGCTTTGTTAAATGAATTATAGTTAAAAAAAACTAAAAAAAAACCATTTCCAAATCAAATATATATATATATATATATATATATATATATATATATATATATATATATATATATATATATATATATATATATATATATATATATATATATATATATATATATATATATATATATATATATATATATATATATATATATATATATATATATATATAAATAAACATATATAGGTTCACAAAACGCTTTTCAAAATATAATGCTTGGATTAACTAATTAACCGGAATACACTTTTTGTTTCAACTTTTGATAAAGAAATTTAATTTTTGTTAAAAATAGACCATTGAAAGTTAAGAAAATATAAGAACCTGTTAAAGTTTATCTCTGAGTTAACAGAAACTTAGATTAAAAACTTGTCGTTTCCGCATTTATATCTTGGAGAAGTTCGGCTCCATTTTCCGCGATGAAAACTTTAAAATAACTTGCCAACTTTTTTAAAAAAGTTGGTTCATTTAATTTCTTTTGTTCAAAAAGCATTTTTTTTTTTTCATTATAAATGGTGTTATGAGGCTTTATTACATAAAAATAATTTTTGAATTTTTGAATAAAAATAAAAATTATTAGACGAATTTTTCTTAATTCGTATTCCCAATTACCACTACATTTCTTTAGTTTTTTTTTAAAAATTTTAATTTTTTGGATTTCATGAAAAGTATTGGTGGTAAACACCTATACACTGCAATTTTTCGAATACTAAATTCGTAGCCGTAATAGATTTAGTTATAAGTCCAGAAAATTCTTTTGCAGTAAAGATAGATGTTTGGACGAGGCTCAAAGGGAAGTCATTTCGAAAATGTACTGTCGATATTTATGTTTTGAAATAATTACGCATTTTTAACCTGCTACGTATATCTACAAAATAATTGTCTGTTTTGGAAACGGATTTTAAGATTTTTGTATTCAGGAAACGCAACTGTCCTGTCTTATTTATGTCAAGGTAAACAGTAAAGTCAGTTAAAAATTAGTGTTATTTTACAATCATACAAAATTGATGAAATGCAGGAAAATAGTGGAAATCTAATTCCTGAATGAGGCTACAGGGCAGCTATTACCAAAAAAATCGGCAGAACTGTATGAGAAAGATTTTTTGTCCTTTTCTCAATGGAAATGTGAAAATTTAGTAGTCAGCTTTTGACTAAGTACCTATTGAGTTTTACAATATTGAGCCCGGTAAAAAAAGGGTAATTTTTTACTTACCGGGCCCACGGCCGAATTTATTGAAATATAGCATACTGGGTTTTTTGGGGCGCTGATCATGAATCTAAAGTCAAGTTTTGTCGGACACTTTTAGTTTTTGAGTTATAACGCCCCACTCGGACAAACACACTGCACAAACTTTCCTAAAATTCCTCCGTCTTAAAACTGATTACACCCAAAATTGAAGATTTTACGGAAATACACTTATTATTTTATAAGATAAATGTAATTTTACCTGGTTTGACAAATATTTTTAATAAAAAGCACAACAAAAATAATAATTTTAATTTTATAAATAACAAAATTGTTTAAAGATTTTATACAGTTTTATGTTGGTATGCCAGGGACCCGCGAAACAATTGAATGGCTTTTCTTTGAAAGTGTTAGACAATGTAATGGTTTCAATAACACTAAAATCTTGGACTTCCATTGTCTTTATTTGTTAATTGTTACACAACGTTTCGGTTAGTAATGTATCTCCAACCGTTTTCAAGTGATAACTAAAAGCTATTCCTAAAAAGCTACGACTTATATACTATCCCTTTTTCACTGAAGCTTGACCGACTTTTCACGGTTCAGCAACGGCAGCCAGATATTCGGAATTTCTACACTAGGTTTGCTAAATACATTTTGGTTGTTTACAATAATTGCAGCTTCCTTAAATTTTCTTTTCTTCCAGTGGGTTTCTTTATGAATGGTTTTTGCTTCCGACCATTGTATGCGGTGTTGTTTTGACCAAGCGTGTTCGGCAATACCTGACTTCGACGTTTCACCTCGTTCGGTATGTTTTTTGTGTTCTTTAACTCTTACTTGAGAGGTCTCTTTGTTTCCCCAATGTATACCTCACCACAATCACAGGAATTTGGTAGATACAGTCATTGTTTGAAACATTATTGTCTGGTCTCGTTTTGGTCAGAATACTTCTTAGAGTAGTTTGGGATTTAAATGCCGTTTTAATATTGTACTTACTCGCGATTCTGCTTATTCTATGGACAGGTAATGACGAAGAACTTGAAGGTTTCTTAAAACATCTAAATTGCATCCGACCTTGTATCAATCAATCTTTTATACCAATCCTCCCATTAGTCTGGTTGGTTGATATATTCCTGTAGGCTGATTTTCGGTTGCCGAAGTACCTTTACTTTTAATAATATTGAAAATTATGATAAAAAAAGATGTTTGGAAATATTTGTCAAATATACATTGTTTATTTACGTTAAAAAACATTTTTTTGACATTTTATCTGCGATAAAGTTAAAAATGTAAGTTTGCACATTACTGCATTACATTTAATAACTTTAAATTTGATAAACCAATTCTTAATAAAAAAAAAAATGTTTTTTAATGTAAATAAACAATGTTGAATACTTGAAAGTCATTTATAAACATTTTTTCTTTATAATAATTTTCGATATTGTCAAAAGTAAAGGTACCCTGGAGGATAAAAATGTTTTTCGATAAACCTTGTATACGACTGGTAAATTTTGACATCTGATGGTTGCATTTAAGGATTTGGACCATGCAGAACTTTTATAAATAATGACTTTTTTTCGAATCTTAATAATAAAAAAATTCCGAATGCCGCCAACTTACGCACACATTTTTGACAAACCTCTTATACGACTGATAAAATTTGACATCTGATGGTTGCATTTAAGGTTTTGGACCACGAAGAATTTTTTATAAAGAGTAACTTTTTTTGTAAACTTAATAATAAAAAAGTTTCCATATGCTGGAATTTATGGGTGAGTATTAATGACCAGTCAATTACTTTTAAATTTCATATTTTTTGGTATTTTCAAAATTTCTGCCATGATGTTAGACGGCGATAATAGTCTGCCTTTCGATAATTACCCTAGTAATATATTTTTAAATTTTCAATGGAGAGTGGTTCAAATACATTTAAAATCAATTCAATTTCGATACCTATCCCACCTGATTACCGAGCGACAGCAAGCTGGGCTTAGTAAGCTCCATTCCATGATGGTAGACAGAGAACCACTGTGCAAAAATCCAGGCCCGGTCTAATACATATAGGTAGCCGGCCACTGACTTTTACGCTATTTTATGTAAAAATATTGTACTCTAATTTCCAAACACTCTGTATATATTTATAAAATCGATTCATCAAAAAATTATCCCTACTGTCCCAATTAATAATTAATAATTAATAGATACTAGACGCATCACAAAATTAAAAAGTACACAGTCCGTTAACCTTTGTATCATAAATGTTTTATTTGTTTCATTCGCATTTACCTACTCGTAACTGCCAATCATTTCAGGTAGATGGAGGTTTCAGGTTATGGTAAATTATAAGCCATTTTCAAGCCATATTAAAGTCGGCCCTATTGTGTTCGCGATGTGGACGTTCAACCGTATCTTTAAACTTCTTTAAACGATTATTTACTGTAAATGGCTGACGTCCACCATTCAACATATTTTCGTAGTTTCTATTTTTTTCTTAATATTTAAAAGGCAGTTGATATTCGTCCGCACATGTAATGTATTTTTATTGTAATGTGTGAAAGAAGATTTTTTTAATTAAACGTCCACATACGAGGATGGAAAGAAGAGCAAAATAACAGTTTATTCTTCTTTTTCTTCCCTGAGAGCCGTCTTGATTCACTACCGGAGGCAGCGCAGTCTCTTGGGCTTATTGTGCCTAATCTCCATTATCTTTTATATTAATCCTCTCATAAGTTTTGTTCCTTCTACAAGTCTGTATAACCCCGAGACTGGTTGGTGGATATATTCCTGTGGGCTAATTTTCGGTTGCCCAAATAATGCATGTCTTTTGTTATTCAAGGCTTCACATTCGCACAGGATAGGGTAGGCTGTTTCTTCTCCCTAGTCGCACATTCTGCAACTTGGGTCCCCATCGTACGAGCCTATCTTGTGTAGGTATCCTCTTAGGTTATCGTGCCCTGTTAGCAACCCTACTGTTATGCGAAGTTTTTTCCTACTTTGTCTGAGTAGTTCTTTCTTCGTTCTTTTGGATGGGCCTCTTAAGAAGCTTTTTCCATGTCTAATTCTACTGAGGTTCCCCCATTATTTCTTGTGTTTGTTTCGGACTCATTCCCTGGTTTGCCCTCGTGCTGTGGTTTTGGTCACTCTAAGGGCAGGTTCTGGTCCAAAGTATGGTGTAGATGATCCCTGTCTCGAAAGCTCAACCGCTTTTTCGTTGCCTTCTAATCCCGAATGCCCTGGTATCCACAGGAGAGTTACCATGTTGCGTTCTCCCAGGACTTCCAGTTCTCTTTGGCATTTCCACGTCAGCTTGGACGATACCTTAGAAAAAAACAGATTTAAAACTATTTTTATAATTTACGTCTGCGTGTGGCTCAATACGTTTATTCCATTAATGCTCGAGAGCCTTTATGCCATTGCTGTAGACTGATTTGTCCAGTTCTTTAAAATAGGCATATGTGGCAGCAATCACGTCTAAATCCAGGGCAAATTTTTTACCAGTAAGAAAATTTCTTAAATTTAGAAACAAATGGAAATCCGATGGAGCCAAATCTGGTAAATAAGGTGCATTAGAAACCAGCTCGAAGCCTAACTGATGAATTTTTGCCATGAAAATTACCGATTTGTGGCAAGCTGCATCATCCTGGTGGAATAGAATTTCCTTTTTTGCTAAACCGGTACGTTTCTCGTAAATATTTTGGTTCAAATGGTCAAGTTAGTTGGCGTAATATTTTAAAAACTATCAACCCACTGGAATGTGTCAAATTATTATATTTTTTTGGTACAATTTTTTAGCATTTTAAATGAACTGAATGATAGCTTTTCAGAGCTGGGGGCGGATCCTTAAAAAAGGAATCGATTTAGGGATCCGGATCCTCGTAAAGGAATCGAATCACCTACGAATCACGAATATCACGTTTCCCTTTTTTTTTTTTAAATTTAATTTAATTTTTGTAAGACACCCTAAATAGCTATAATAAAATATATCTCATTTGAAAGACCCTTTAAGGTTATCTTAAGAATATGACACATTAAAAAATTATGAAGATCGAGCAATTAAATCTTTTAGGATCAAATGCAAGTAAAATTTATGCACGTTTTTGGATACACATTGGACACACACGGTTGAGGAAAAATGTTTCATTTAAATGTTGTTTTTCTGGACCTGAAAAACAACATATTTTGGGTAAAAATCACATGTTAAATGTGTTTCCTAATTTAAGAATTTTAACAGACAGATGTTTTAAAATTCTTTATCTCTATTTTCCAAAAATCAATGTTGTGCTGATTAAATATCTTAGGTAAAAATTTAGAAAATTAAAATGGAATATCCAAATGACCGATTTTGGCATTTATAAACCAATTTGGCTCAAATTCAGGATATAAGGGTTTTTAGGGGGGCTAGGTCAAAATGTGGAAATTAGGATTCTTAGGTCAAAATTTGGAAATGGGGTATTTCAAATGGCTGATTTTAGCATTTATATACCGATTTGCCTTAAACTCGCAATATAAGAAATCGATTCCAGATTATTTTAGAATTAAAAAAGGAATTCGGATTACGGATCCTGCAACAAAAAAACTTTAATTTTCAACTCAAAAATCGCATTTTTACAAAATATTGCCTATTTAGTATTTTTATTATTACAATGACCTAGAAAAAAACTCTCAAAATTCATTAAATTCAAAACATTTTACAACCTTATATTTAGTCTATAAAGTCTGAATAAATTATTCTGAAAATATATTTACCAATAATTGGCTCCCGTCTCTGGCAGTCTTCCAATTGAACGTGTGTTAAAAAAGTGGGTTTGTTAAAATGAAATGGGTTCAGTAAATAGTAATAGTAAAATATAAATAGAAATAAAACAAAAAAATTAATATAATATTATACAGGGTTTATTCAAATGAGAACTAGTCGCTTGAGTAGCAATTCAAAAAGGAATCCTACAGGTTTTTTTATAACAGTCAAATAACAGTAAGGTTTTCTTGAGCGTGCATGTTTTTTTTTTATTTTTAATACAGGTTTGTTTTAGCACTAAAAATCTTAATTTTTGTTTCAAAGAAGTTTATAAAATATTTGCTGCTTTACAGTAAATAAAAAAAGTGGTTTCTGATAGGCAACAAGTTGCATCAATTTGTGATATTAAAAAATATATATGTATAATACATTAATTTAATTTTTTTATCAAACAGAATAAATAAATGTACTTTTATAAATATATATATATATATATATATATATATATATATATATATATATATATATATATATATATATATATATATATATATATATATATATATATATATATTATATATATAGAGTACATTCCACAATAACTCGTTGATTTCTCGTTTTACATGCTACTGTTAGTCATAAAAATCAATAAACTTTGGGTACCCGTATGTAGGTCCGGACTTAAAATTTTCTTTATTTATTATTGTGCCTACTTTTTGGTATATTATGTAGGTTAACAGCAAATTGTAGGTGTATAATATAAAACAGGGTCTTTTCATCTTAGTTCACAAGTCATTTGGTGTTTGTCAAGCTGTGCATTAAAGGTATTTTCGTGTGTGTTATTGAGAATCCAAAATATGTCAGATCTGTGTGAAACTTCATATAATATTGCTTCCGGAATTTATGGTGTAACGAAGAAAAAACATTTATCACTTAATGCCAAAAAAATTTAAAGTACATTTACTGTACCCTTTTATAAAAAGGGTATGAACGGAGTGCAAGTTTTAGTGAAACTAGTATTTTGACCAAAGTTGCATTAACGACAGTAAAAGATATAGTGACCAAATCCATCCGGCCAAGGAAAAAACGGTGTGACAGCGAAAAATAGAATTAATTAAAAAATGTGTAAACAATATCCCAGTAGAAAGTTTGAAAAAATTTGTGAGACACGTGATCCAAGTCGAAAATTCCTATAACATAATTAATAGTAACGAAATGGCCCTTGATAATTAGTTTAGGCATAGATGAAGACCGTGATAGTAAAACAAAGCTAAATATAGAGTAGGTTAAGTTAAATATTGTGTTATTATAATATTGTCTATTAGTATTTTTGTATAAATATTATAGCTATTTAATAACAAGATTAAAATAAGGTAATCAGGACATGTACCCTTTCAAAAGGTGCGGTGCCTACACAATAGATATTTGTCAGGCACTTATTTATGGCTGGATTTACAATTGAGGGTTGTCATTTAAATTTTATTGCGGTCGAGAAATCAACGAATTATTGTGGAATGTACTGTATGTATATTAAATACAGGAAAAACTACAAATACGCCTCACTTCAATTTTCGTTGAAAAAACTTGTATACTATGGTATTTGCCTAAAAACCATTATAGATTTTATTCAAAACATAAAGCATTCACAATGCAATCTCGAATCAACGGTTTTTGTTTGCATCAGCGCTACCAATTTGCCAATTTTTAACACCTTCGTCTATTTATTATTTTTTCTTTATGCCATATCTTTGATAATCCTCAAACGCAAATAATACAGTACTTTTAGTCATCATAAACATAATGTCTGGCTCTCTTCGAAGAAAAGTATACCTTTATAATGTGATTAACATACCATACCACGGCAAACAATTACAACAGTAATCGCCAGCGCACAGTTTAAATTTAAAACCGCTTTAATATAATAAATCACGCTTTGAAGTGATAAGTGTAACAAGTTAATAAAGTTTTAAAACTATACAATCTAGGCCCATCAAGTTCCTGCCTGACTCACGAATGTATGTATATTACACGAAAAGTTTTAGCATGTTTTTGCCCCTACCACACCTTTCTTATCGTTCCACATAGAAGTTTGAGATTTGGTATGTAAATTCACATAAGTATTCCAAATAGCTGTGACAAAATTAAAAAAAGTTATATCAAGTGACTTCTGGGATACTCGATTTTAAAAATCGTTCATTTTACTACTGACTGACTGACTGACTCCTCAGGTAGAATTTAGGGAAAGTTTTCGGTAAATTGCTTTAATGTACCTATATCAGTATTGAAGTATTCGGAGTATATAAACTGAGGACTTAATCCCTTTATGACATGTTAACTGACGACCGTTTGAAACAGGGAATAATAATGCAACAGGTAAACTGAAGACCAAATTAAAGACGGTAACAATTACAAAATTCCCCAATTACTGCGGCCCATAATAAATACCATATTAAAAACTATTAAAATTGTGTTAATAACTTCTACGTAGGGATGATTTAGACAAATTTAAAAGCCCTTAGTTCTGGTCAGTCATGGTTAGTTCTGGTTAGTTAAATAGGCTTTATGATGAGAAATAGCATGAAATTAAAAAAAATCAAAGTACAAAAGAGCAAATTTTGTTAAAAATTTTTCGAAAATCGAATATGAAGACAAAGATTATCTAATTTTTTGCATAATATACATATTAGTAAAGCAAAATTAATTATTTTTAGTTTAAAAGGTTAAAAATGCATTTGTAGCTCTCTAAAGGGGTGAAATCATTTTCGAAGAGTGAAAAAAAACACTATTTTAAAAAATTAGGATTTTTTTTTCTATTTTCAGATCATAAAAACCGTAAAACAACTATTACTTGTAGTTTTCATAAGAAAAAACCCATAGGAAGGATAAAGTCACTCCCCTTTGAGAAAAAAAAAGAAACCATATTTAGTTAAAAATTGGGCGTTACGTAAAAAAATTAACAGAAAAACATCCTTAATGAACCTTTAGTAGATCAGCAGAAAGTTTATTAAACTTCACTGCCCATAAAACTAGGGCTTATAAAATTTTTTGTTAAAGCCTTCAAGTAGATGAAATAAAGAAGAAAAAACATTTGTAATTATTATTTTGCATAAAAGGATTATGATAACTCTCCTCAGTCTCCTCATCATCTCATTTAATATATTTTGGTTAAATCCAACAGCTCCCGATAAGATTAAAACCAAGGTTTACCCCTCTTAAATCCTCATTTATTACAATAATACTTAATTTTACTATAATATGATAAAAAACATACGATAACTAATCATTGTGTTTATATTCATCGATATAACTACTTATTCCGCTCTTCGGGAATTGTCAACCCCTAAATAATGATAATATTTGAAAATGTTCAAAATACATAAGATAACACAGCCCCATAAAATAAAAAAAGTTGAAGGTCCGAAAGACTTTACCATGGTATTATGTTTTTGGGGTCGCTGAATCCGGATCCGGGGTCATTTTCACCCCATTAGGTCAGGGTCAAGGGCATTTTAAGGTCAATCTGCAAAATTAATCGCAACCAAATTTGAACTGTGTATACTTATGGTGTTGATGGTCGCTGAATACGAATATAGGGTCAGATTGACCCCATCAAATTTGGTAACGGTTTGACCTTAAAATCCCCTTGACCCTAACCTGATGGGGTCAAACTGACCTTGAATTCGGATTCAGCGACCCCAAAAACATATACCATGGTCAAGTCCGAGGGGGAACCTACTCTTGCAATATATGCACGCAAGTGTTGCATAAATAATTTGCATTATTTTGGCATTAATATGCATTACTCGCATTATTTTGGCATTAATATGCATTACTCGCATTATTTTGGCATTAATATGCATTACCCGCATTATTTTTGAAATTAATATGCACTACTCTGCATTGTTTTGAATGATCCCTTTACCGTTTCCAATTCTTTCCTTCGACATTGAAAGATAAAGTGGTGAATTAATATGCATTATTTTGTCATTAATATACATTACTTGCATTATTTTGAAATTAATATGCATTACTCGCATTACTTTGGCATTAATATGCATTACTCGCATTATTTTGGCATTAATATGCATTACTCGCATTATTTTGGCATTAATATGCACTCGCATTTTTGAGCATTATTTTGCATTGTTTTGCATTAAGTCATGCATTGAGCTTGCATTATTTTGTCATTAATATGCATTACTCGCATTATTTTGGCATTAATATGCACTACTGGCATTATTTTAGCATTCTATACATTACTCGCATTATTTTGAAATTAATATTATGCATTTGGTACTAGCATTACTTTGGCATTATTATGCATTACTCGCATTATTTTGGCATTAATCTGCATTATAAAAAATTATTTTGACATTAATATGTATTACTCGCATTATTTGCATATTTATTAAATAATGCGCAATATATGTACACAAAACGGAAGTAAGTTCCCCCTCGGAAAAATCTTTCGGAGCTTTACTCTTTTGTGTGGGGCTGTGTAATGATTACCGTAGTTTTTAATGACGCTTTAACATGCTTAAATAACGAGCGAATTTTGCGATTACTCTTTGCCAAACTGTAAAAACCCTAAATCAAAGCTTTTTTCCAAAATTTAAGTTCGAATTTTATGGGGGACATTGTATACATAAAATTTAAAAATAAAAAAAAAACAAAATAAGTATTTTAATTGTCGTTTTTTAAAAGAAATATTTTATTTGCTTTTTCTTTTATTACTTTACAACCGCGTTTATAACTTTCTATTTGCTTCGACTTCTTGAATATCTGCCCCGATTATAAAAAGTCGTCGCCCCTATTTGAGAAGTTTAGTGGGGTGTTCCTGTCAGCTGCTCCCTTTTATTACTTAAGGCCTAGCAGATGTATTGTATGCCCAACAACCACCATCGTCGACTTTATTTTTTACTAAGACCCCAATAAAAACTTAACTGCTTATCTAGAATCTTTATTAACCCATTTTAGGCACATTTTTTCAATATGTCATAATTAAAAACCAATAATAAAACGCAGTGTAAAAAAGAAAAGTAAAATTTTCGAAATGACCAGGAAACCAAATAAGTATTTTTTAATTCTTTTCATATGGTTACTTTTTTCACTTATTCTTGGTAACCGATTAAAACCGCAAATCCTGAAAATGACAACTTTAATCAAACTTAAAGCTATTAAACGTTAGAGATTACACCCATCTGTCAACGAAATTAAAAGTAGTGATTAAAATTTACGCTGTTTTAAGAAAATATTACACAAGCAACAGGTTATGACAGACAACAAACGCTTAATTAGGTGGAAAAATCTCCGCAAAGCTAACAGCTTTTTAAGCTAAAACCGCAAAAGTAGTGTCCTTGATTAGGATAAAAATACATTTTCTGGATTTCGTTTAAAACATAGATCAAACTGTTAGAAACCGGGTTTTCGGTAAATAAAAATATAATTATAATATAATAATAATTGAACCAATTTGTTTTAAATTTATTTAAATCTACAATTGTATCTACGACTATTAGAGGGCGTCCATTACGTGAGGTGATTTTGGCGATTTTTTGACTCCCCTTTCCCCTTGGTGAGATGTCATGTCATAAGATTTGGCCGATTCCCCCCTCCTAATCTCACGTTAATACCTTAATCTGTGGTTGATTGGGTTAATTTTTTTTTTCAAATAATTTGCTTAATTATTTTCATTTAAGACTAGTTAAGACTAAGGCTAGCATTTAAAACTACTCAGAAGCTAGTCAATAATTACAGTAAGAAATTATTATTATGTAAGATTAGCTTATTATAGTAGCTTTTGTAGAATTAGCTTCATTTTAGAAGAGAAACTGTTTAACCCAATTTAACCCAGTTTTCTCGCAATTTTAGACCGTTTCGTGCGGAAAATTACGTGATATATGCCGAGACTCCCCCTCTCCCCTCGTGAGATTAGGTGAGATTCGACTCGACCTCCTTCCCCCCCACACAAAAATATCTCCTTCTTCTATTAAGTCACGTATTAATAAACTCCCTCTTACTACGTGTAAGACACCCAGGGTACAGTGACGGCCATTAAATCTTGGGCAAAAAATTTGTCAAATTTTGACTTTTCTGCCAATTTTTTTTCGCTCTTTTTTACCTTGTTTTACTTTTAATTACTACAAATAAAGCAAAAGGTAAAAAAAATATTTATATTTTATAAAAAGTAACAAATTAATAAATTCATTAACAATTTAATAAATTTAAACAAACTTAAATATCCTTCCAAACAAATGTAATATTTTATTGCGGTCCCGTTTTTTTCTAAGACAGAGTTTAGCCTTCCAGACATCGAATGGACCAAACCGTAGTCCGGCTTTCCTCGTAACTCATTTCACGCCTCTTAAATTTTATCCTCAAGTTCGTTTACATTTTGCGGCCTAAACTTATTTTCTCTATTTATTTTTTTTAACTAATAAGCCCCAAACATTTTCCATAACATTTAAATCCGGACTACGTGCGGGCGACAATTAAACTCTGATACGCTGCTCTTCCACCCATTCATCGACTTGCCGGGTCGTATGAACGGGATACTTATCTTGCTAAAAGATAAAATTTCTGTCCGGAAATCAATCCAGTACAGAAGAAAGCATGATATTCTGTAGTAGATCTATATATACTTCCACATTGAACCTTCCTTCGATAAAATAACATATACCAAGTCCTTGTGCACTCAGTCACTCCCAAAAATTTACCGAAAATCGCCCACTACTTTTGTCCTTTTGGATATATTTTTCATCAAACTTTCTTTGAGGCCTGTATATCTTAAGTATCCCATTGTACACATGAAACACTTTTTTATCGGTAAATATTATATTTTAAAAATTCGGATTCAAGTAAAATTGAGCAGATCCAATCGTTGTTCTTTATTTGCATTTGTTAAAAACGGTTTTAAGGTGCCGGGTGGCACCAATTGGATATTTGCTTTATTTTTCATGCCGTTTAACCGATGCTTGGAAATTGCTTTCCATTTTTAGGAACTACAGATTTAAAGGTTGTTTTAAAACATTAACTAAATTATTGTCTTTTCTTGATTCGATAGTTTGGGGTAAACTTCCAGCTTTCTCAAAGGAGTGTGTTTTCTGCCATTTTTTTTTTTAAAAAATAAATAAGTATTCTTTGGGAGGTTGCTCACTCCCTTTTTGGCCCACCCTCTGCTCAATATAATAATATTAATACTTTTACCCCAAAGTTAAGTTTGCAAAAAATTTTTTAGAGACTGACAACGGACATCTGTTTCTTTATTAGGTTTTTCAAAGGATTTTATTCAGTAGAAGGTGGCATAAGCCTATTTTACGAAAGGGAAAAAAGAATTTTCCCAGATTTAATGGCCGTTACTGACGTTAGTACTTAGGCCTTTTTAGCCTTCATGAACTGTCCAAGATTAAAAAAAATAATAAAAGTATTATTAAACAAGCCAGGTAACTGGTGGAACTGAGAGCCTTGTAAGAGCTGGGTATTTAGTCGGAGTGACATATAACTCCCAGATTTTAATAAAATAAAGCAATGCCTTCAACATGATAATCAAAAATATGGCCTTTAATAAAGATGTTATTGCAATTTTTATCGATTTAGCCGTCCTTTCACTTTCTCAACATTCATTAACCCAGAAAGCAGGATGGGGCTTATTAATATTGATAATATTGGATATCATTACTAATATTGTGATATTGTTTTTTATTATACTGATTAAAAAATTAAAAATGTCTTGACATGGCAATGCATTATCAGTTTTCCTAAAAACATACTTGTTTATTATACAATGACATTAATATCAATATTTTTACAAAAAATTAGGCCCGGTTGTACAAACAATAGTTAACAGGTTTTCTTGAACTGCAGTTCACTGTTGAACCCAGTTCAGAATTTTGTGTTGTACCACTGCAGGTTTCCTGAACTATCAGTTCAAAGCCAAAAGAAGGAAGAAAAAAATTGCCCAACTTAACCTAATCAAGGATTTTGTTTTATTAAAAAAACAACTTAATAATAATTATGAGTATTATTTGTAGTTTTGTTTTTTTTTTAATTTTAATTTTTTGAATCACTACTGACAAAGTAAATGATGCTTGTACATATTGTTAAAAAATAAATTCTTTTTTGTTTCCTGATCGTCCCCTCCAGGAGATTGAACTTTAGATTATGCGTGCCATCCATTGCTCCAATGCATAAAATCCTCCCTCACAATGGTAATTTCAGATTCGTTCTTAGCATTTTTATCAATTTTAGCCCCAATTCAGTAACTGATTCTTAAACCATAGATATTTTTCATCTTGCCGTTGAGTTGTCCATACCTCCAAAATCTCAAACAACTTGTAAAAACCTCCCCAGTGGTAGAAATCGTAAAGCAATGCATACCATTTCAGTAGGAATTAGTGCATGGTTTCTAAAAAATAAATAGAACATTTAAACTTAAAAATTAAATGTAATTAAACAATATAAATTTTTAATATTTGTAACAGATGAAATTTGTTTAAAAATTTATCTATATTAAATTAATTTTTTTTTATCTAAATTTTAAATTATTTGTCATTCAAATATTTAAATGATCTGGTCTATTTCTGTTTTTTATGGGCTCGAGAGGGCAACATTAATGTTATTCTACAAAATCCTTGTCCTGTCATATCTTTTCATACAAGATCAATTTTTAATTATAAAAACCGAATGGTATCAACTTTAAAAATATAACAACAAAATATTTAAAACACAAGGTAATCTTGAAGAGTGGGTTAAAAAAATTTTTAAAAGGATTGGGGAAATCATCTTGAACACCCGGACGTTCAAGATCAACCACATTCACCGTCTGAACCGGCGGGGCAACGATTTTTTTCCCCTTTTAAACCCATATCAGCGTGGAACGGGTTAACGTCCGTACAACCGGGCCTTGGGATTAATTTTTACTACCGAAAGTACCATGTAATTTTTTTTTTTGAATAGTAAAAAGGGTTATTTTCTAATATTATGAACGTCAAAATAACATCTACTTATACAGGATAAAATTAAAATTTTTTTTTTTTCATCCTATTTGGATGAAAAAAACCCCAAAAAAACCGCAAAAAAAAGGGGGGCCAAGTTTCTGTGTCCATGATGCTTTTTTAAAACTGTGTCTATAAGATTTTTTTCGAGTTGTTTTTTAAGAGGTAATAGATATTAACACCCCCAAAAAAGTTTAAAAACCTGATTTTAAAAAACTTAAGATAAGAATGGGGGGGTGTAGAAATAACACTAGTGTTGTTGTCATGTTTTAACGCACGTGTGACGCACAAGGTTTAATTTTTCAACCAACAAATCTATTTAAAAATAATGATAAGCAATTTCGAAAGTTTTTTGGGGAATAAAAGTTGCCGCAGAACATGTCACGGAATCATTACTGCCGGAAAAGTCGCGACGAAAATATGAGAAAATATAAAAGTTTTTGACATAGTGTGAGGGAAAAGGGGGGGCCAAAACAGTCAACAGCCCAATTTACTACAGTTAGATAGATATATTATCATAAAGCAGCAGCAGATATTTTTTAAAAAAAATAAAAAAATGTGTTATTAATATTTATAATAATTAGTGTTAAATTTGCCAAAATTAATATTTTTTGTTTTTTGTTTTTTTTCATTACTATAAAAACTAGTTTTGTTATATTTTTTTAACTAAAGGTTGTAAAAAAAAACAAATATTTTTTTTTATAAGTGGGTTTGGGAATGCCTTTTTAAAAAAAATATAAATATTATCTTTAGATGTTGTTTCAGGATGCTATACGTAAATTTTTGGATCCCCCGTTCTTTAAAAGGGGGTGTAGGATAGATGTCGAGCATTAAATTTCAAAATATGGGACTTATTAAAACTATCTACAAAATCATGCCAGGGGTAACAGTTATTTATAATTTTTTTAAAAGCGGTCAATTTGCTGTTTTAATGGGCCGATAGAAAAAAAAATAGGTTTCGGGGCAAAAAAACCAAAACATTTTCGACTAGCAGACCCTTTTAACTTTTTTTTATTTTTCATTTTTCGGGGTATTTCAATTTGTTGAAGACTGAAAGGTGACAAAAAAAGAAAAAAAAATTTCGGAAACCTATAATAAATATAAAGAGGACAATTTCATTTGGGGGTAGCTATGTTTTTTCTTGCACGTGCATAATGCATAAAGGGGTGAGTTAACCCTAACGGGGGGGTTTAAGTGTCGGAACAAAAAACTTGTTTTTTAAAGTTTTGATCGGACAAAAATTTTAAGCACTTATATGTAGCATTTTATTAATTTCAGTCAAAGTAAAGGGGAAAACTGGCAATTTTCGACTTTTGTTTAAATAAACTGTTTTCCTTTGCCGTTTTTTAAATATGTTTTAAAAAGATGTGCGTGAAATGACTTGTTAGCTTTTATAAGGGGCCGAATTTTTGGCGACCCCCACCCATCTTCCCCCAAAAAAATTTTTTTCAAATATACTATAAAAAATATTGCAAATAAAGTTAAAAAAAATTTGATAAATATGATTATTTTTAAAAAATTGATACTTCTGTATAATTAATCATGACAGTACTAATATAGTTAATTTTTTTTTTAATTTTTTTTTAAAAAAACTAATTTCTTTAATTTAAAAATTCCCCAAAGGGTTTACAAAATTAAAAAAAAAAAAGTATTTTCAATAGTACCCAACGGAACGTACATTTATTTGTTTATACATATCTGATAAAAATTAATTTTTTTTTCAGTTGGCAGATGAGTAAACCCGTTTCTAATGCGGATCTTAGATTTTGTAAGGGTAAATTTTAATTTTGGATTTTATAAACTAGGCCCGAAGTTGATTTAAATGATTTTTTTTGCCTGAGCTAAAAAAAAAAAATATTCACGGCGTATAAAGAAATTTTTGAGTTGCTATTTTAGGGGAAATCGGCTGTGAAGGGTAAAAAAGGGGTAGCTGAATTATACCCTTGAGGTATTAAAAAGGGTTTGGTGGAACCCCCGAGCTATTATCTACGTTCAAAATGCTGGTCTCTAAAAATTCTTCTAACCACAAAATTTGAAATTTTTTTTATTACTTGTTTTTTATTTAAAAAAATTTTTTTTACAATAACCGATTTACTTAACACACTTTTTTTTACTTGTTCCTTTAAAAAAATAAACCAAATTATATAAATTATATTATTTGGTTTATTTCACGACACCAACACTTGGGGTGCCTTAGAAATGGGGCCCCAGTGGAATGAAATCTTATACATACATTTTCATTTCTAAATTATAGAAATACATAAAAAGAGTACATCATGTAAATGATGTAACAATGTAATTTTAAAAAAAACCATCTGGGCCCTCGAGCGGATACGGGCTTTTTAACCCAACTGAGCAGAGCAGATAAATAATTACAACATAATATTAGCGGTGGTTGACCATCTATATCGATATTAAGCAATTATAATAAAAAAAAATGATTTTAAAATAATAGTTATGTAAAAAAAAAACAAATAATTTTTAAATTTTAGTACAAACTCACTTATAAGACTTTTTTTGTTATTATATATACGTAAAAAATTTGAAATTTTTAAATAATCAAGTTTGCTTAATTTTTATTTTTAAAAATCGTGTTTGGCTAGCGAAAAATTCTTTTTTTTTTTTCTAAAAAATTGCAATTAATAAAAATTTTTGTTCAATCCAAAATTTATATTTTTTTTAAGCGCGTTTGATCTGCTTAGCTTTAGTTAGTTTTAAGAATTAAATAC
>JAHBCN010016305.1:0-19678 GCA_019359885.1 Listronotus oregonensis
GGCAATGCTTACGTATGAAATCAGGACTAAGTGCTCGATTGTTTGTGGTTCTTGTCATTCAGGCCCGTGTTCTACATTACAAGGATATGGAAAATGAAGGTAGAATCGTACCTGAACAAGCAGATGGAGAAGAAATGGTAATGGTAAGAGGAAGAAACACAAGAAGAAATAGACCAAGAGAAAGAAAAAGTGGACAGAATAGACCAGGAGAAGATTGATGATGCCAACCAGGAATATGCATCTGAGACAAGCGTGATGGAATGGTGATTAAGTGAGAGATGTTTAACTGATCATGTATGTTCAATTGCTTATTTATTTTCAATAATGAATGTTATTTTTTAAAAACTTTGTTAGGAAATTATTGCATTGGCATTAAAGATTTGGCACATGCAATAGATAGTTTTCGCAAGTTTCAGATCAATGTTTAGCCCCGGAACTCAAAGGCTTATGCCGAGAAAAATAATCACATCATTTTTCTATCTATGATATTTTCAGAAGTCAATGTACACATTGATACATACAAATTAAAAAAAAAATGAGACGGCCCAACTTGATCTTTAGATTTGGGATTGTTCCGACTTTCATTTACTGAACTACAAATTAAGTGCCCAAAAAACACGGCGAAAGTTGGGGCATGCTCACAATTTTTTTTAACTATTACAATGATTATTTGAAAATGAAAATATTCCAATTTTTTTAAAAGGGATAATATGGGTTAACCAGCATACCAGAAATAATTCCAAGTAAAAAAATATAGCATATAAGGTACAAATGGACGCAGAATGTTCCAAGGAATACAAAAATGTAAAAATATACAGGGTGTTCTATTTAAAAATCAAAAGTTGAGGCCTGTTCCGCTAAAACCGAAAGTCACCTAAAGTTACGCGATTTTTCAAAAAAAAACGTCAAATTTGCCACCATATAATATTCCAAAGTTTGCTTTTTTTAATGAAAAAATGCCTAAAAAATGGGAGAGCCACTCTCCTAAATCACCCGATATATTTAAATAACCACAGTGTTTTAACGCCTCGAGAAAAACTGTTTTTTTCAGAAAAAAAAACGGGGTTTTCCGGTTTTTTCTATAGGATCCAAAAAAAAAAACAAAATATGGAAAATTTTTAGTTTTAATTATATTTTAATATTTATTAACAAAATGTTTACAAAAGTAAACAAACCATTATCAAATACTGTAAAATAAGTAAAGCATCACATAAACATCAATCCAAAAATTTAAAAACAAAGTTTCAATGATTAAAAACGTAATGAAACACATAAACACACTTATTTGAATTTTTCGTTATCACCCTCAGAACTCTTACTATCATAACTTTCTCCGTCAAAATACAGTGTGTCCCAAATTGGTGGGGTATGTATCGGGATCTTGGAAACCACGATAGATAGAAAATCGGTTAAATGGGGAAAGTTTTAAACAATTATGTTAGTAAGCTAATCTTGTTTACTACATGGTTTTATCTATTCAGATTTTTGAGAAATTTTGAAAAAACCTGAAACATGCATTTTCGAAAATCGGCCATATTGTTTTTATAAGTAAAATTTTTCCAAATCTGTAAAAACTTCTACAAAGCAACTTTTTGTGTAGAATATGACCGAGAATTCAATTTTTATTTTCTACGTTTCGGGTTTATAGAATCATCATCAATTTTATTTTTTCATATGGACGCCATATTGGATTTTTACGCAGCCAAATAGAGCTTTTTATTCTGATTTTAACAATGTATAACATGTTATAATTTAAGAGTTAATAACCTAATTTATTTTAAAAAACAAATATTTTCTTAGTTGGCCTTGATTCCGGCGAACGTAATTTTTTTGGTAAAAAATAAAATATAAGTAATTGGCAAAATAGATAAGCTGAACAGACATTTTACAAAAATGGGTTTCACGAACATAGCTATAACGTTAATACCGTGTTACAACAAAACTACACCTAACAAGTTAATTGAAACAAGTGAAAACAAAAACAACAAAAATTGGCTAAATTAATATTCCTACTAAAATGAAGATGTAAAACAACCACCTAAAATTCAAAATGTTGTCTATTTCTCTCAACATACTAACGATATTTTTTTTAAATAGTCCTAACTTCCCTATAAATGGTTAACTTAGGTATGTGGAATTCTCTATCAACATCCATGGCTGAAGATGTTGGATTTTCACTTATAATATCCCTAGTGCATAAATTATTACCGGAAATTTTTTTGAGGTCACGAATATTTTGAAAATTAATTTATTAATTAATTTTCTTAAAATATTCGTGACCGAAGAAAAATTTCCGGTAAGTAATTTAAGCTCGTGGGATATTCGGTAAGAAAATTTTGAACCCAGTATAAATTTCGAAAATGTTGGATATTTTTATTACAAATGACAAAAAGTCAAACTAACATAGTGAGGCCATGAATGACAAACAATTGAGTGTCAATACGGCAATACGGCACTACTGTCAATACGGCACTACTGTCAGTGGTTATTACTTGTCATCGTATTCGTGCAATCAAGTGCAAATTCTGATTTATTCATAAATAAAAAGTGTTTTTAAAATGTCCCGTTTTGGAAAGGAAAGTCAGGACATTAGGGAAGAAGTTCAACACTTAATT
Organism: Listronotus oregonensis; assembly: GCA_019359885.1. Taxonomy (NCBI): domain Eukaryota; kingdom Metazoa; phylum Arthropoda; class Insecta; order Coleoptera; family Curculionidae; genus Listronotus; species Listronotus oregonensis. Next base: position 2,616 of record JAHBCN010016305.1, read on the forward strand.
CCCGATAATACAAAAAATCGAAACTGAGTGTTTGGAAACAATTTTTGTAATTTTGCAAAGAAAAGTCCTATAATATTGATGATGAAAATATTTCTACTGAACAGCTAGCCCATGTCTTAGAAGATTACGCCTTTAATATGAAGAAACAAAATGCCGACGATTATAAAGAAAGTGTTGTAAAAGTTATGTTTAATTCCACGGCTAAGCAATTGCAAGAAATGTTTTTTTAATAAATATAATAGAAAGTTTGACCCGTTTTCTGATGTTGAGTTTGTAGCAGTCAGAGCAGCACGGGATGCCAAAAGACGACAACTTCAAAAGGATCTCTTAAAAAGGAAATTAAATGCTTCGGCATTGAGCAGTGAAGAATATGAGAAAATTCTTCTAATATGGGATGAGGATTGTCCTGATGGTCTTCAACAAAAGTTTTTTTTGTTGCATCGCACGAATTAGCCTGGAGAGATGGGGAAGGATGTTCAGCTTGTGTTACATATTTTTTAGAAGAAAATGACAATATGGGCAATTACACAGGACGAATAGAATACTATCCAGTTTTCTCAAAGACGATCCAAGGGGGTTCGAGAAAATTGGCTGATAGTAAGTGGCTCATTACAAATACTGCTAACTCAAACATTTGCCCCATTCGAGTATTCAAAAAATTAATCGAAAAAAGAGGTAAATTCATAAAAATTAACAGATTGTTTTTAACTCCCAATGAAAACTTTAATAAGCCAAATTCAAAAAGTTGGTTCAAAAATTGCCCAATTGGAAAAAATACAATTTCTACTTAGTTTAAGTCTCCAGCAAGTCACATTGGTATTGACATTAATAAAATTAAAGTTACAAATCATTCAGGAAGAGCTACTGCAGTTTCAAATTTAGCTAAAAAAGAAGTCGATGAACAACAACTGATTAAGATTACAGGACATAGCAATAGTCAATCCATTAAACCCTACTTGCAGCTTGATAGTACACACCATCAGAATATAGTTGAAACGATGAGGAGCAGCACTTCAAGTAGCGTTTTTAAAGAAAATTCTGACTATCAAAGTAATGTTTATAATAATTGTACGTTTAACAAAACTAACAATTATGAAGCTAAACATAATTAGATTACATATTAGAAAATTAAAGTAGTACATAGGTATAATATCTAAATTGTGAAATATAAAATATATATTAAAATGTTTCTTGTTCTGGTTTAACATTGTTATAATTTCAGTTTTTTTAGTGAAATAAAATGTTATTTTCTAACTTTAGTTCTAGAAAACTTTCATAAATAATTTAAAAACATCTTATAATTTGGTTTTTTATTAACATCAGACTACTAATGTTAGTGGAATATCATTTACTTTTGATAATAATTATTATTTTTAAGTAGGTAGGTACTTCAAAGTGTTACTTATGCTTAATAAAACATTTTTTTATTGAAATAAACTGTAAATTTCCAACTTTAGTTACATAGAACCTTTATAAATAACTTAAAGACATCTCATATTTCCATCTTTTATCAACTTTAATCTACTAATATTAGTGGAACATCATTTACTTTTGATAATTATGACTCTTGAGTAGGTATCCTACTTCAAGATTTTATGTTTAACCAAATGAAGCTTTTTTCTTAGTAAAACAAAATGCAAATTCCTAACTTTAGTTATATATAACCTTTATAAATAACTTAAAGACATCTTATATTTCCATCTTTTATCAACGTTAATCTACTAATATTAGTGGAACATCATTTACTTTTGATAATTATGACTCTTAAATACCCTACTTCAAGATTTTATGCTTAACAAAATGAAGCTTTTTTCTTAGTAAATTAAAATGCAAATTCCTACTTTAGTTACATATAACCTTTATAAATAACTTAAAGACATCTTATATTTCCATCTTTTATCAACTTTAATCTACTAATATTAGTGGAACATCATTTACTTTTGATAATTATGACTTTTAAGTACCCTACTTCAAGATTTTATGCTTAACAAAATGAAGCTTTTTCTTAGTAAAATAAAATGCAAATTTCTAACTTTAGTTCCATAGAATCTTTATAAATAATTTAAAGGCATCTTATATTTCCATCTTTTATTAACTTTAATCTACTAATATTAGTGGAACATCAGTTACTTTTGATTATTAGTCTGAAGTAAGCCCTATCTATGTCTTGTTTCGCTGATGCGTTAAAAACGTCTAGGCGGCCATGAAATGTAAAAAGAACGTAGTAATGGCCGCTAGACTTACAAAATGTCAACTACGTAAAAATAGATTATTAGGTACTATCTAATTATTAAAAAACTGAATCGACAACAGAAAAAGTATACCTAGTGTATAGTATAAAAATGGCTTTAGACTTAACAAAATACGGATTGTGTAGTTTGTGCAAAGAATATTCAGACATTAAAAAATACCATCGTCAGCTTCCCTATTTATCAAAATGCATTGAAGATCTTAACTACAAAGAAACCATGGATGAAAAACTGTTTACAAGAATCCAAGAATATCTAGTAAAATCTTCAAGTAAATTTAATAAAATATCTAAATTCAAATTAAATAAACTTGTGTCTAAATATTTTATATATTTTACTAAACATAGACATTTACAATATTCCGAGCAAATTTCAGTTTTAAGTCCTATTTATTCTCCATTAAAACGAGAAAACTTTTTGTTAGAATTTGAACATCACTTAAATTTAGTTACAAACATTTGTTATTAAATTTCTTATTTAGTATTAATGTAATAAATAATTTTTTAAACATTTGACAAATCAAATTTGCATAAATTTTTATTTTTATAAGCAAAAAATATTCACATTAATATGCTTTTTAAGTAAAAAAATGGTAATAATTCTACATAAATAAGGCACTGTAATTCCCGCGTCATTATTTTGAATATTTTGACGTTTCAAATGTGACAGGGAAATTTCCAGTGTAATTTCGCCGGAAGTGCTAGTGGATGAATATTTCCGGAAATTTTTGTCGTTGCCATGGAGATGATTGTAAATAAAAGCTTCTGATTGGTTGGAAAGAGTAGGTTCAAAATTTTCTTTAAAATGTTGGTTAACTGCAGCATTTCGTTGTCGATTTTCTTCAACGTACTTCTTAGGTCGTGGTTTTTTAAAACTTCCGAATTTAAGCAAATTTGTAACCAGATTTCGAAAGTATGTTAGTTTAAAATGCTGCCTTTTAGGAAAATTGTCGAAATACGGTTGCGCAGCTATATTAACATTTCTTCTACTGCTAATGACGCTAGATGACATTCGCCGGAATCAAGGCCAACTGAGAAAATATTTGTTTTTTAAAGTAGATGAGGTTATACACTTCTAAACTATAACATATTATACATTGTTGAAATCAGAATAAAAAGCACTATCTGGCTGCGAAAAAATCCAATATGGCGCCCATATGAAAAAGTAAAGTTGATGATGATTCTGAAAACCCGAAACGTAGAAAATAAAAATTGACTTCTCGGTCATATTCTACAAAAAAAGTTGCTTTGAAGAAGTTTTTACAGATTTGAAATTTTTTTAAAAAATATGGCCGATTTTCGAAAATGCTTGTTTCACGTTTTTTCAAAATTTCTTAAAAACCTGAATAGACAAAACCATGTAGTAAACGGGATTAGCTTACTAACATAATTGTCAAAAACTTTCCCCATTTAACCAATTTTCAATCTATCGTGGTTTCCAAGATCCCCAATTTGGGACACATTGTATGTTGTCGCATAACATTGGCAGGTTGGCAATATGACTAGAAATTTATATAAACCGATACAAAAATATAATACTAAAAAATATTCATCAAAAATCACCTAAAAGCTTTATTAATGTAACTAATTACAATTAAAAAAAACTGAATTTTTCCTAATCGATCGGTTTTTTTGGGAAAAAAACCTTTTTTAAAAATCGGAAAAATTTTTTTTTTAATAAGTTAAAAAGTTTTTTGAAAATAGTAAATTTGTTTATTTAATGCCCAACGTGATAAAATATTTAAAATTTTTTTAAAAAAGTTTATTTTTTTAGTTTATATATGTTAAGCAACTAAGTGGTTAAACATAAATATATAACCCCCTTTATAAATAGGGTAAATGCCAGGAAAGTGGTCTTACAAGATCAGCCAACTTGCCCTCAAGGATCGTTTAGGGTATTTTAATTAAGATAAGAGAATGGATGGATATTATGTTTAGACAGGGCACTTTGGTGTTAAGTATGAATATAATGAAATTTACATACGTGCTCCTAAAAAGACTAACACAATATGTAAAGTGTTTTGAGATACTAAATTTACTGGTTTAATACTTTGTGATAGTACCCATTACCATCGATAAATGAATAATATGATTTTGATTCTATCATTCTATTATTATACTAAATTTTGACTGTAGTTATACCGGGTGGTGCGTCGCCGAGCGGAACATAGGAAATCCCAGATAAATTTTAATTGGGTTAATTATTGACTCCCCTGTACATATTACAACAAAAAAGACCAATCTGACAAACCCTCGTGCCAAGTTTCAAAAAATTTTAATAAGCAAATCTTAAGTTATTTAATTAAACATAATTGCAAAATTACTAAACTTTCGGTTCAGGTAAAACCATAGATTTTTGAATAATAGTAAAGATTACACGATAAACACGAACTTACTGTCAGACATTGGAAAAGGACGTAACGCGTAACTAAAGTCGATACTTTCTGTTGCCAGCTTGAAGTGAATTTAAACATTTCTGAATAAAATTGCCTTTAAGTTCTATATTTATAATAAAAAATGGGCATAATAATAAATAGATTACTAAATTTGGCTTTAAAAATAAATAATTTAAAAATAATTTTTCTACATAAACCATTTTTTATTTATTTTTATTTGGTTAAATACGTTTCGCATTGCTACATTTCGCCCGCAAAGGAATTTCGCAGGCGGAATATGGCAATGCCGCTTCAACGCGCGTAGGAATTTTACAACCTGTCCGTTGATAAATGGAATGAACTTGATTGGGTGTAGTGCGACGTTGCCCTGGATTTTCTTAAGCGCTTTGTGGTGTTTTTATTAAAACTATCTGTTAAAACTATTTACAAACTTATATTAAAAACTCTAAAATGGTGCGTGAATGTGTTTTGTGTAAAAAATTGGACTATTTACACGAAGATGTGTCTTTTCATAGGTAAGTTAGGTTCTGTTTGCTAGGCAATGTTTTAACCAAGGTCAGTGGCGTAGATTTACAAAGCCTGAAGGAAAGTAACTAGACCAAAAGTAATGTATTCATTGTACTTAATTTATTATTTTTATTAGAATATTATCGAATTCATTAGTTTGTGAGTAGGTTTATAATATTGTGGGAGAAATTATACATTATACAAAAGGATCATTCTAATATTTTAGGGTTCCCTCAGATCCAATGACAAGAAACATTTGGTTTTCTCTTGTGGGAATTGAAGAGGGACAACATTTACCAAAGCACCCTGTGCTATGCTCGGACAATTTTGATCCACAGGATATTTTGGTTAAGGCAAACAATAGCATATATTTAAGGCCTGGAGTCAGGACAAAAATTTCACATCATATATTTGACAATCAATCTGTTGATGGAAGGTAATTATTATAGACTAATACATTCAAATTATTGTTAACGTTGTTTTGTATATTTACGAATCTTCGTAAAATTTGGTTCTTGATTTAAAAAACATAATTTCTTTGGTGTAGGTCTATCTAATAACGTTTGAGCTTTTATGTTTAAAACAAGTACATCTTTTTGACCTATTCATTTTTTAACTTAATTAATATAACTGTATTTTTTAGCTCTGACTCCACTTTACTTGAGACTCCCCCTGGGAAAGTGAAAGGGTATGTAATTAATATGGTCTTACAAAATCAGCAAAAGATTTCAAAAGGGTTTTTCACGTAAATATGTTTTTAATTTAATTAACTTTTAGGGATGAAGACATATTCATGGATAATTGGTGCATGTTATCGAAAAATTTGACCACAGCAGCCTGCAATCAATTTAGCTGTCCCCAAAATATATTTTGTAACATGCCAATACAATTTTTCGAAACTTTGAAGATAATGCTTCATTTGCATTTTTGAAAAAAAAATCAAATTTGACAGCTAAAAAAAGTCATGATCATCCTTATACAGGGTGCCACAGATTCAAGTACATGCATGGGGATCTTGGAAACCGTAAGAGATGCAAAGTCGGTTAAATTATTGCAAAGTTGCGCATTTAGGTGCCTAACAACATGCCGTTTAGAAAGTTGAAACAATTCCGAGTACTTCCGGAGATATCCGAAAAAACGAAATTTAGCCGATTTGGTTTTTATTTTTTCTGACGTTATTTAAAGAGATATGGAAAAATAAAAGAAATTTTTTCGTGGCCATTTTAAGCTCTACAAAACAGAGTTGAGAGATTTTGGTACGACGTTTCGTTTTCGTTAAACCGTCATCAACTTTATTTTTTTAAATACGGCACTCAATTGTTCATTGCATTTTTTGAAGCAGTTATAATCCCAATTAAAAGTGATGTATAAAACTTAATATTTTTCTGTTAAATAAACATATTTTCCATAAGAGACAATGAGTTAGACAAGGAACGCACATCATTTCTTATAGGGGCGTTTCATATTTGTTAAAAATATTAATTTGTATACATTTTGTTATTGGAATAATAAGGGTTCAAAAAATGAAATAAAAACCAGGTCCGTATTTAAAAAAATAAAGTTGATGATGATTTAACGAAAACGAAACGTCGTGCGGAAAATCTCTTAACGCTGTTTTGTAGAGCTAAAAGTGCCACGAAAAAGTGTCTTTTGTTTTCCATATCTTTTTAAAAAAAGCGTCAGAAAAAAATAAAAACGAAATCGGCAAATTTCGTTTTCGGATATCTCCGAAAGTACTCGAATTTTGTAACTTTCTAAAGTGGATATGGTTAGTTACGTAAATACACAATTTTGCCATAATTTAACCGACTTCGTATCTCTTACGGTTCCGATCCCCATGCATACCTCAAATCTGTGGCACCCTGTATTTTTTGGCATTATTTTTCAAACAAAAATTTTGGAAAAAAAATTGCCCGAATTAATTAGGGAAAAATTTTCCCATTTGATGCGGACTTTATGGTTGACACTGTATATTATCTTTGGAATAAGTAGATAATTTTTTATTTTTGACTTATATCTAATATTTTATGTTATTTTTTGTGTATATATAATAAAAAGTATCCCCAGTGTTTGTCTTTTTTTTAATTTGTGGCCCACATTATTCCTAAATTTATAGGAAAAAAGTAATTTTGTTTAAATAACCAATATATCAAAAATATTTTATGTTTTTAGAATAAAATATTTTGTAACTATTTATGTTGCTAATCAATTTTTTTTAATAAACAAAAATTTAAAAAAGGGATCACCATAATTAGAACGATTTAAAAATTAATAATTTTAATAAATTTATATCTAATCAAAAACTTCTAACATAAACCATACGCCACTGGTCGAAACTGCAAGGCTCCGTACAATGTTGCCTTGATCAGTCCTAATTTATATTCTATCCTTTTTCCCCTTATATGATTTTATTGATAATGTCTGGGACAAAACAAAGTGTCACTTATGAATGAAATGTTAAGTCCTTTCTTTCTTTCGTCTGAGGGTAAAACCAAACAGACACCAGCAAACAATTTGCTAAAAGGCTTTGTAAATCAGGCGTACAGCCGGATACAAAAGTTTTTTTTTTTCGTATCATAAATCTCACAATCATTACATTCAAAGTAAAAGACACGTTAACATTATTTTTTTATTGAACCTTTTATTTAAAAATTAAGTTTAGCTAATTACAATTATTACTACTATCATTAAAAAAATAATTTTATCATACTAAATTTAATTAAACCAATAGCAGTATCTGTAATATTTTTAATTTATTTTCCCATCAAGCCTGCCTGGTCCATTTGAATCATTAAACGTTTTGTCAGTAAATTCGAGACCAAAGCCATCGCAATAAATAATTGTAAATGTTTAAGTCAGAAGATGGAAAATAGATCTGAAAAAAGAAAGAACTGAACTCTTAATATTTTACTGGGTGTGGAAAAATAAAATAAATAAAATTCAATAACTTTTTTTAAAAAAAATAGGAATTACATAAAAACATTAATTAATCAAATGTTCAAACAACCCCAAATTTAAAAGGTAAACAATATCCCACCGATCATAAAATTCATTTCTAACGTTGCTAAGTTGATTGGGGAAATTTTATTACATTCTAAAATAGCGTTTTGTAGCTGGGTTTTGATTCTAATTTGTCGCAGATTGAAAAAGCCTTATAAAAATTGTTTTTCTGGTGCTTGTTTTGGTTTACCTGAACCATTTGTAATTTTGCCCAAAACATTAATTGAATAATTCAAGGTTGTAATAAAATTTTTTTAAACTTGGCACGAGGGCTTGTTAGATTGGTCTCTTCAAAAAGTTATCCTACATTTTTTTTCTGTAAAATGTACAGGGGACCCAATAATTGACCCCCTTAAAATTTACATAGGATTTCCTATGTTCCGCTCGGCGTCGCACCACCCCGTATAGAATCACAACCAACTTTTCAACTGAATAAGAGTTAAAGAACACAAAAAACATACGAATCGAGATGAAACGTCGAAATCACGAATTGCTGAACACGCATGGTCAAAACAACATCGCTTACAATGGTCGGAAGCAAAAATTATTTATAAAGAAAGCCACTGAAAAAAAAAATAAATAAAAACAACCAAAATGGGATTCCGAACTAGTGCCGACATCCAAAAATCTGGAGTGTTTTAACGTAAAATCGGTCAAGTTTTGGTGAACGGGGGTAGTATATAAGTTGTAGCTTTTAAGATAGTTTTTAGTTTTACTTGAAAGGGGTTTAAAATACATCACTAACCAAAAGTTGTTTCAAATAAAAAAAAGACAATGAAAACCAAAATTTTAGAGTTAGTGAATAATTAACCTAAGGGGATATTTTTTCATTTTCTCTTATGAATTTTTTTCATTTTAAATCCTTTTAAATTTTTCTTAAATAAAAACGATTATAAGGATTTGTTTTTTGGGAAATTTTTATCAGTATTTTTTTTTTAGGTTTAAATTCAAAAGGAGCAGTTTTAATATACGTCGAACTTTAAAAAGTCAAATTGATATCTCGAATTTTTTTTAATCAATAAAATTGTTGGAATAGCATCAAAAAAAGTGAGAACTTTACTTGAAATGGGAAATTCTTTACTCGAATATCTTGATAACTCGAACGAGACACTTGGCAACACCTTCGGAAAAAGTCGAATTTTCTGGGAAACCCTTAACTTTGCGTGTTTTAAAAACAGGTAAAAAAATTTTAAAATTTTGCCAAGGAAAAAAAAAAATTTTTAAATTTTTGGGAAGAAAATAAGAAAATCAACATAACTTTTGATAAGTTGTGTCATTAAAGTATTCAGTTCATGAAATATTGATGTCAATTCAGGGACCATTTCTAATTGTCGGCTTTAGTAAGTATCTTAAATAAAAAGGAGAATCACATTCTTTTGATTTTTCTAAATGAATATTTAAAAGAAAACAGTGACGAAGAAATGCAACTACTAAAGCAATATAAAGCTTATAATATGATTTTATCCATGTGGATGATGATATTGTAACTTAAGAGTTACCCACAGATCAAGATATAAATCGTTACAAATCTACACCAGAATCTGAACAGCCCAATAATGCAAATGCCAGTAAAAATTATATGACAGATGATGATTTTGAAGACGACATGCAACAACAGCCTTTAAATAAACGATGGAAATTTTTTTTAAAACGAATGAGCACACAACGGTTTTTTTGTTAATGCTTTAACAGCATCAAAAATTTTGTTAAAAAAAAAAATAAAAATCCTCTTGTCAGTCAGAAATACCATTTTTTATCTTAAATAATCAGTAGTATAGAATATATGTTTATTTTTATGAAAAAAATTTTTGTATATAAATGATTTTATAAAAATACATAAATTTTTTTTCGTTCCCACATTGAAAAAAAAACCCCTTTACCCCCGGGGAACGATGGCGAATTTTGAGATGTTATTTTTAATTATGTTGTGAAAATTTTATTACTTTCAAAAAATGAAATTATCCCCCTTTTTAAAAATTTGGTTGCCGGAAAAAAAAAGAAGAGGATATATATATTTAAAGGGGGGTTGGGGTTTTATTATTAATTTTTTATAAAAAATATCTAAAAACAAAACGTTTTAAAAATTAAAAAAAATTTTTCATTTTTGTGTTTAAAAACCCCCAAAAAAAAACCCCCTGTGTTAAAATTGGTAAAAATTTCCCCCTTGACGAAAATTTTTAGGAAATTTTCCGATAATTGCAATTGAGTTTTCTTTTTCTGTTCGATTTTAAGTTTATAAAGTTTTTTTAAAAAAAAAAAAATGGCCCCGTAAATTTTTTAAAAAATGATAGCATGGTGTAAAGTGAAAAAAAATGATCAAGGTTTTTTTATCATAATAAAAAAAAAAAAAAGTGAATTTTAAAAAAAAATTAGATTTATACAGTAAAAAAACGTGTACTAAATTTTAAAAAAATACATAGTGGTAAACCTTAACTATAAAATAAATTGGATGCAGGGGGGAAAAAAAACCCCCTACAATTGGTCTAATATACAGTGTGTACAAGACAAAAATTTTTAAAGGGGTCTAAAAAAGATAAGTGGGGGGGTTTTTTTAAAATTTTGGGAATGCTGCTCATTGAGGAGCTTCATAAAACCCGGGGTTAAAAAAAATTTTGGGGTTTTTTCGCATTTTCCCCAAAAAAAAATTTTAAAATTTTTTTTTTTTTTTTCCAAAAGGGTTTGTTTAAAAGTTAAAAAAAAAAAATCCCTTTTTGAGAACTTTTTTCCTTAAATTTTGGGGGAAATGAAAATTTTTTACGACTTTCTTTTGGTAAAAACATCATCAACCTTTTTCCCCCCATATTTTTTTATTTTTAAAAAAGAAAACCCCCAAATAATATATAATTAACAAATAGGGGAAAGTACCTAAAAGAATGCATGTGTGTCTCTTATCGAAAATATTTAATTTTGTATTAAGTTTTTTAACATTATTGAAAATTTGGGTTTAAAAAATGCTTAAAAAAAAGCAATAAACAATCGACGGCCGTTTTTAAAAAAAAAAATTTGATGATGGTTTGAAAAAAACGAATCGTTGTAAAAATTTTTTTTCTTTACCAAAAAAATGAAGCGTAAAAATGTTTTTTGAATTTTTTTACATTTGAGATAAACCCCCCAAAAAATAAAAACCCAAAAAAACAAAAATTTTTTTTTTCCCTTTTTTGGGAAAAAAATATACCTTTTTTACAACGGTATAATTGAGGCCCCCCAAAACGAACTTTGCCAAATTTAAAAAACTCATCCCCTATATTTTACCCCCTTTTTTGGGGATCCCCATACTGTTCATTTCTCATTTTTGGGAAAAAATGTATACTTTTTTTTTTTTTTTTGCGTGAAAATATATTAATTAAACTCTATACATACCTTAACAAACGTTGTATTATCCTATTGAAAAGTCAAAAAAAAAAAATATTTTTTAAAAAAATTTAAAAACAAGTTATTTAACCTTATCAAATTTTTTTAATGAAAAAGTATTTTTAAAATATTTTTTTTAATTTTTTTTTTTTTTAAAATAAATTTTGGGACATTTTTAAAAAAAAAAAGCTGGTGGTTAAATATAATTTTACAGAACCTATTCTAATAAAAAAAAAAAAAAAAATATTAACGACCAAAACTAAAAGAATAAATAAAAAAAAAATAATGTTAATTGTTTATGGATAACTTCATTAAAATACCCCCTTTTTTAGTTTATTTTGTTTTTTAAAAAAAATTTAAATTTTATAATACTCTATAAAACATCTTTATATTTGGTAGAACATAGCCCAACCTTCAATGACATTAATTATTATGAAATTCTTCATTTAGAATAAAGATTAAAAAAATTTTTTTTTTCAAAATTTTTTTTAAAAAAAAACATTAAAAACACGAACCCCTAACTAGAGATAATAATTTTGCCATTATTAAATCTTTTAAGAAAATTTAAATTAAAAAAAATGGATGTTGTAAAAAAAAAAAACAATACCAAATATCCTTGACCATTTTCGTATTATCTAGAAGAATGTAAACTTTTCACAATTATTACTTAATATGAATTTAAATTAGTAATCTAAAAAATCGAATTGGGGATACATATGTCCCCCAAAGGGGTGGATAGAAAGAAAATTTAAAATTATAGTATTTTAAAAATTAAGGGGAAATTTGGGGTTTTTAAAAAACCGCAATTTTTTTAGGACCCGTAGCGTAGAGCAGTTATTCACGAATACTTAGCGCTATTTTTTTTAAAATTTCTTTTAAAGCATTTGTTATAGTAATATTTTTTTTTTACGTTAAAAAAGCGGGGGAAATCAAAAATTTTTTTTTAAAAAAAGCCTGACATGTCCCAAAAAATTTGAGGTTAACGGTTGGCAATGTCATCTTAGACTTCACTTTTTTTCGTGTTGCTAATTGAGGGCCCTTTTTGGGAATTTTTTTAAAAAACGCGCTGTTTAAAATTGAATTTAAAACACGCTCAGGCGTACTTTAATTAAGCAAAAAAAGGGGACCAAAAAAAAAAAGTTTTATTTTATTACATTCAGTGTTCCTTTTTTTTCGATGCGCTGATGGTCTATATCCCCCAGAAGCTGGCCCAAAAAACATGCCTTGCGAGTGGCCCAAAGGACACCCCTTTGAAGACTTTAGGTGCCCTTTTAAAAAGACCGTTTTTGATAACATAGGCACAGTTTATCCCGACAACGAATCATTTAAAATTTTAAATCTCCACCTGTTTTAAAGGGGCCCTAGAATTCAACCAATGGGGGAAAATTTTTCCCCATATTCTGGGCATGCTCAATCTCCCAAAAGTGATAAAGGGATGATTTCTTTTTTTTTATAATAACCAATCCGGTCTAGTTTTGTCTTTTTTGTTACGACAGTTTTTTTTACAACAAAAAGATGAACAGATGCCGCACCTGATTGAATCAGAAAGTGAACGCACCAGTCAGGGCTGGTCTATCGGTTTTTTTTTTTTTTTTATCGTCAGGTCCGGTTATTGAATTGTTTGGAGGTTGAAAGCGTTTTTTTTCCCCGGGGGTTTCGGATTTGTTTTAAAAAATGTTGTATTTTTTTACAATTAATTTGTCAATAGGTGACTAGTGTTTTCCCTTTCATTTTTAAAAACCCCCCGGGTTTTGCGTTGGTTTGTCTTTTTAAAATTACCGGGAAACCCCCTTTAGGATATTTTTTTTTTTTTTAAAATTTTAGGATACCCGAATGTTTAAAGGGGGGTTTTTGGGGGCCTTAGGGCTCCAGGGTCAAACTTTCTTTGAGTTTTTTTATCCCCCCAAAAAAATATTTGTCTGCCATTTTAAAAATTTTTTATTTTAAATGTTGGCAAAAAATAAGGGGGAAAACCCCTTTTAAAAACCCCTTTCCCCAAAAACCTTTTAAAAATTTAAACTTTTTTCATCTTTGTTTCCCGAACAAAATATTTTACATTTTTTTTAATCGGATTATTTTAAAAATCCCTTTTTTTGAATGATTTCAATAATCGGTTAATTTAAAATTTAATTAAAAATTTTTTTATTTTTTAATCTTTAATTTTTTTTGATTTTTAAAAAATGAAAATTTAAATCGATTTTCCCTGGCCCCCAAAAAAAAATAAAAATTATATACAGTTTTCATAAAAATCTGGGGGCCCAAATTTTAACGGTTTTTTTTTGGACTTTTTTTACAATGTATAAAATTTTTTTGTTTTATTATTTTAGTAAGTAAAATTTTTAAAAATTATAATTTTTTTGGTAATTTTTTCTTTTCGGGCCAAAACCCCAAATTTTTTTTAAAAATTTTTTTTTTTAAAAATTTTTTAAAAAAAAAAAACACTTTAAAAAAAAATTTTTTTTTCTTTTTTTAAAAGTCAAAAAATTGTCTAGAATTTTAGATTTTTTTATTTGGTTTTTAAAAGGGGGCCCCCGGGGAAAAAAATTTAATGGCCCCTTTATAAAGGGGTTTTTTTATTTTTTTTTTTTGGGTTTTTAAAATTTTTAAAAATTGGGATTTTGTTTTTCCCGGGGCCCCGGGGTACCAACAGAAAATTTTTTTAAAAAAAACAATTTTTTGTTTATAAAAAAAAAATTTTTTTTTGGAAGCCTTTTTTTTTTTTTAAAAATGATTGTTTTAAAAAAATAAAATTATAAATGTTTAAAAAAATAAATTAAATTCCCTTTTCCTTTTGGGGTTTTTTAGTTTTAAAAAGGGGGAATTTTTTGGGGGTTTAGGGGGGTTGGGTTGGTTAGGCGTTTTTTAAAAAAAAAAATACAAGTTCGACAAATATAAAACCCCCTTCGTGATAAGGCCCCAAAAAAAACCGTTACAAAACCCCTGACCCAAAAAAAAATTACCTTTTTTTTAAATTAAAAAATTCCTCTATTTAAAAAAATATACTTTTTTCTATTAAAAAAACTAAATCTTATTTTTTAATTTATCATTTTTTTCCCACAAAAAAACAATTTTGGGGCAGGTTATTTTTCGTAATTCAAAAAAACTGAAAATCGTGATAGCGATTATTTCAATAATCGGTTATCGTTATTTTTAAATTTCCCCCCCATCATTTTTAAAAATTTTTTTAAAAAAGATTTGTTTTCCCCAAAAAAAAAAATCACAAAACTTAATATTCTTGAGCTTTTAACCTATTATTTAAAAGAAAAAAGGTAATATAACCATACATTTAAATTCAACTGATGGGGGTTAAAATTTTCCCCAGTCCCCCCAAAAACAGACTTTTTATTGTAGTAATTTATATCCATTTCTAAAATTATGGTATTCTTTTTTTTTTTAAAAAATTGTTATTTAAAAAAAAATTTAAATGCTTCCTTGAAATTTCGGGTTACTTTGAAAATTCTGAAAAGGGAAAAATTTTTTTTCCTCTATGTCTTGTTTTTCGTAGGCCTAAAAATTTATTTTTTGACTTTTTTTTTTATTTATTTTATTTCTGGATGGTGATTTTTCTATATGTTAAAAATGGGCTTTTTTCTTTTTTTAAATTTTTTTTAAAAAATTTTTAAAAGTTCATTCCCCTTTTTTTGGTTTTTCTCTTATGATCTTCATTATTTTTTTTTTTCCCCCTCCGTAATAATTTTTATTTTTTAAAAATTTGTATGCCCTTTTGACGTTTTCTAAATTTTTTTTTTTTGGGCCCCTTAAAATTATTTTTTTTGTTAAAAATTTTTTCACACCCCAAATTTTTTTAAAGACTTTTATTTTTTGGGAAAAAGGCTACCTCCAAAAATAAAAAATCAATTATTAAGTTCTTTTCTTCAAATTTTATTTTTTTGAAAAAAGCCAAGCCTTTTTTTTTTTGGGGAAAACGGCTGAACCTTTTTTAAAAAAATTTTTAAAAAATTTTACATCATTTTATGAAATTTTTTTTCCACCTTTTTAAACCTCCCTCCTACCAGCTACCCAATTATGTGTCCTTTTGTCTTTTTTAAATTTTTTTTTTTCCCCTAGGTTTTTTTTTCCCAATTCCATTAAAGTTGCTGCATATCATTTAATTTTTTTGTTAAAAATTTTTCCCCAGTGGGGCCTGTCGGCTCCAGTTTCCATTTTTCCCCAACATTTTTGACACATGGAGCGCTTTTGGAAAAAATGGGGAAAGAATAAAAAAAATCAAATCTTTTTAAAAATTCAGATTTTAAAAACTTTGTTGTCGGTACAAACGGACATGGGGCCAAAAAAAGTGGTGTCAAAAAAAGACCAAATTTTTTTCTTTTTTTTTTAAAAAAAATCTTGTAAATTTTTTGGGGGCAAACAAAAAAAAAACAAGAAAAACAAAAATAAAACTTTTTTAAAATTTTATATAAAGTTTTAAAAATTTTGAAAAAGTAAATAAAAAAGGAATTAAACAAAAATATAATATTAAAAAATATTACTAAAAAAATATTTCTAAATTTTTTCCCGGGGGATCTTTGAAAAAAATTTTTCCAAAAAAATTTGGGGGTTTTTTTTTTTTAATTCGAAAAATATTACATCTTAAGTTCCCATTTAAAATTCTGGAAAAAACCCCAAAAAAAAAAACTTTTTTTAAAAAATTCCCCGGGCCCCCGGGCCCAAAAATGATGATACGCCATTAAAAAAAAAATTTTGGCAAGGGCAGCGTTGCCAGATCTGACCAAAACCAATGGCAACATTGAATTTTAAATTTTTACTTTATTTTTTTTTGCATATTCGGGGGTTTTACACAGAATTCTTTTAAAAAATTTTTTCCCCAAAAACTTTTTTTCCTAGATCTTACCGTTTTTTTTAAAAAAAAAATTTAAACAATATTTTTTTTTAAAGGGGAAAAACTAAAATTTTTTTTTGGGGAAAAAAGCATGTATTTAAAATATTTACATGCAATAATTTCAATATATCTTACAGGGGGGCCAAAAAAATTTTTTTTTTCCGAAATTAAGTAATGATTAAAAAAATTTTTTTTTTTTTAAAAACAACATACTATATTTTATCCCATTTTTGAATAGACCAATAATTTACCTACAAAATGTCCATACATGTTTCTATTTTAAAAAGCCACCGTTTTTTAAAAACAAACGAATTTTATTTTTTTTTTTCCTTTTTTTTAATTTTTATCCACAAAAACCACCGGCAATTTAAATTTACCTAGGAAAAAAATTAAAATTTTCATTTTAAATTGTCCTGGCAACCATTTGACACATAAGTTAAAAATTTTTTTTTTTTTTATTTTTAAAAAAGGTTAAAACTTCTAAAAATTAAAAAATTCGGGATTTAAAGAACGGGGGCAGATGAGTATGAAAAATGTATGGACATTCTGTAGGTTTTTGGTCTATTCAAAAGGGATAAAAACAGTATGTTTTATTAAAAATTAGTTTTTTAAAAAAATTTTTTAATATCGGTAAAAATGAATTTTTTTTTGGGCACGCTTAAATATATTGTTTTTATTACATAATACCATGTGATCTTTTTTTAAACATGCATTGTCAACC
>JAHBCN010016306.1:0-19663 GCA_019359885.1 Listronotus oregonensis
ATATAAGTCAAAACTTTTGCACAAATTCTTTTCCCCCTAATCTCTGAAGATGGAATTGTCTCTACCTCAAAGGAAAAGCCGAACTATTTGCCAAACAATTTCTGCCAATTTACCTTATCCTCCATTAATCTCCCGTTTCCAACAGTTGTCCCTGTTTCTCATAAAATGTCCGATATAATTTTTAAAATCAAACAGATTAAGCGTATTCTTTCTTCTCTTAATACTAAAAAATCGTCTGGGCTGGATGGCCTACCAGCAGTTGTCTTAAAAAAAATGTGCTTCCGATCTTGCACCCATCCTAACTCGCCTCTTTCGAATCTCTTACGGCACGGGCATTTTCCCGGAGGGTTGGAAAGCTGTACGTGTGCAACCTGTCCCCAAAAAAGGATCTAAAACTCTCATTTCTAACTATAGACCCATATCTCTTCTTTCTGTTGTTTGCAAAGTAATGGAGAAATTCATTAATTCCCAAATCTTAAAGTATCTGGAAAAACATAGGATCTTACATGATAGACAGTATGGATTCCGTTACAGTAGATCCACAGCTAATCTTCTTTCCTTTGTCTCACAGAACTGGAACAAGTCCCTTGAGTTTCTTGGTAAATCCCAGATCGTTACTCTTGACATATCCAAAGCGTTTGATCAGGTCTGGCATGATGGACTTCTTAACAAACTTCCTTCTTACGGTCTTCCACCTAAGCTTTGCTCTTGGCTTTCCAGTTTCCTTTCTAATCGACGTATATCAGTTACTGTAGATGGTCATTCTTCCAGCTTCTACCAAATTAATGCTGGGGTGCCCCAGGGCTCAGTGCTGGGCACCCAGGCTATTTCTTCTACACATTAACGATCTTCTCTCTTCCACAATCAATCACATTCATAGTTTTTTTGACGATAGTACCCTCCACTCTAGTATTCAATTTCTTATGCCACCATATAAATCTGATTTGGAAAACAAGCGCAGGTAAATGCAGATATCTCTTTCACAAGACCTCAAACTTATCTTGGATTGGCGCGCCAAAAATCTTGTTCAGTTTAATGCCTCGAAAATACAGTCATGTTTGCTGTCGCGATAAAAGTCTGCCAGTGCTCAGCCCTTCCATATGAGCGGCCAAGTTCTACAGAACAAGGAGTCGTTCAATCTTGTCGGCGTTACTTTTAAGAATAACCCCAACTGGCACAAACCAGCAGCTTCAAAAAAGCTTGGATTCCTCTTCCGAGCCAGAAAATATTTCTCTTCTTCCAATCTGTACACTCTGTATGTATCCCAAATTAGACCCTCTTTGGAATATTGTTTCTATGTCTGGGGAATGGCGTCCCCTACAACACTTAGCATTCTGGACTACATTCAAAGAACAGCCGTTCGTCTTATTAATGATCCAACGCTCACAGAAAGGTTTCCTCTTCTTGCCCACCGTCGAGCTGTAGGGGATCTGTCGATCTTCTATAGGTATTTTCACGTCTTCTGCTCAGAGTAATTGGCCAGTATAATTCCTTCTCTGGCAGCTCCCAACAGAGCAACACGTAGTGCAGCTTTTATGTATCCTTTTACAGTTCAGTTATAGAGGCCCCAAACTTCCCGCTTTCTTCGTGCCTTAATCCCTAGAATGTCAAGACTATGGAACCTGCTGCCCGCAGAAAGTTTTCCTTCTTTCCTCAATTTTCAAATATTTAAGTCCCGTGTGAATAAACTCCCTCTCACCACACTTAAGACACCCACGGTACGTTAGTACTTAGGCATCAGCCTTCGTGGACTGTCCCAAGATAAAAAAAATAGAAAATGCAGCACCGAGTAGAAGTACTGTAATTTTGAGAGTATTTTGACGTCCACTGATAAATAGAAAGTGTTTAAAATTTAAATTTAAATTTCACAAAATAGCTGTGATATCCCACCTTAATGTTAATAATGTGTCGAAGCTCTCTGTTCGCTACACATTCGTTAAGTCGTCGCGGCATTGATTGGATTAGGTGATTAGATGTCTTCTTGGTGTATTGTATCCCAGGCCATCTGATTTGGTTTCGTAGAGCCTTCAATGTTTGTGGAGAGTGCGGTGAATTTTGCAATCTTCTTCCCGTCATATCCCTTACATGTTCGATAGAGGAAATGTCTGGAGATCGAGGAGGTCACTGAAGCAAATTTACACTAGACGCTTCTAAAAAGTCTAAACTAACACGTGCGATATAGGGTGTGCATTGTCCTGCTGACAAAGTGGATTTCGCAATGTTTCCAAAATGGAAAGCAGATGTGGTTCACAGGTTAACTGGAATAAACACTAATCATGATCTGCTGCAGTTAGCAATAGCACCCCATACCATAACACCCACAGTGCAATGAATATGCCGTTAGATGGAAAATTGGACGTTCCGTCTTTAACCACGTCTCCTTCTTACTTTTGCATGGTCATCAAATGTGCCCAAACAGAATTTGGACTCATTGCTGAATACGATTGAGTTCCATTTCATATTTCATTAAAGTCTCTTCCTACTCCATACCAATCGTTGCTGACGATGCTGTGAGATCAAAGGTAGTACAAGATAGGGTCGATATAAAAACAGTCCCAAAAGCCTTATTTGGCGATAAACTGTTCTCATTATCATTGCCCTTCCGACAGCATCAAATCACTAGTTCGCAACTACCCTTGTTGTGGAAAATCGGTCCTTAAGTGCTAGTTGTCTCAAATAACGATCCTGTCGCTCTGTAGTCTGTCTTTGGCGTCCAGTACCTTTAACTCATCGATTTCGGCTTCCTTGGAACCACGCTTGATAACATCTCATACTGTAGCTTCGTTTCGATTCAGCCGATTAGCGACTTCTCTAAAAGAAAATCCGGCTTTACGTAACTGATTATCCGACCCCTCTCAAACTTGGAAAGTTAAGTGAAACTTGCGCGTTTGCGAACTATAGGCATGATAATGCAATGAAACCAATAAAACCAAACAAATCCAACACAGAAAAATCACTGGATATTAAGTAAACATGTTCATATTGTTCGGATCCTGATATAACAAAAAATGCCTTTATAAAAAAAGTACAGCTGGGAATGCCTTCAAAATTTTATCAGCGTATACTTCCATAAAAGCAAATATGTTAACAAATTTTTATCAAAATTAAATAAGGAAATCTTGATTTTTTTTTGGGATTTATTTCGGCAGCTGACTTGACCAATATTTTAATAATTGTTATTTAAATAATAAGGTTACAAGGTTAAAAATAGACTGAAAGTTAATTTTGTGTATTTTTAGGTATCTATACAGCAATCGTATATTATTAGAAAACCATGCAATAATGAGAGATATTAATAAATGATTTTGTACATGTTAATAATATTATTAAAACACATAATATAAACTATAACTGCATTACAAAATCAAATTTACTACCCTTCTTATTTTTGAAAACAACAAATATATTTGTTATTTTGTTAACAAGTAAACGATCTCCGAAAAAAAATATTAATTTAATAAAAATATAACTGCATTACAAAACACATCAAACTTACCACACTTCTTATGTTTGAAGATGAATAATGTATTTGTCGCAATCAATTATTATGTCATATGGGATTACGTTATACAGGGTGATTCATAAGGAAATGTCAATACTTCAGGTACGTAGTCAGAGTCCAAAAATAAACATAAGAGCCTATATAATTATAGGTCCGCAAGCTCTTCGTTTTTGAAATACAGGGTGTTAAAATGTTTATTTAATTTGTCTATTTTTTAAATAAAATCTATGATAATGTTAATATTGGAGTAAAAATTGGTATCTGGAGGTTTTTTGGTATGACGGACTCGAATCTAATCTTATTACGGCTCTTACTTGTAGGGGGCGCCACCTACACGTCTTTTTACTATTTTAAACAATCACAACTTCTTGGTACGGCCCAGTATTATACTTTTAGGAAAATTAAATAATTATTTTGTCCTTTTTCGTCAAAAAGGTAAACTTGTTAAAAATTGATATGAGCAACCATTCTCGAGATATTTGGATTTAAAAAAAATACGACGCATCTGATTTTATTATAGCAAAATTAAAAAAAAAGTAAACAAAATGTATAATTAAACAATATGTATTTTAATGTTTAATAAAATTATTGTTCTTAAATTATGTTCGGCAAAACATAAGCTAGGTTTTATAATTTTTAAAAATTCCACCATTTACTTCTAAGCACATGTCAGCTCTGTGGTGAACACCCTGTATCTCGGAAACGAAGGCCTTACAGACCCATATTTGTATATACTTTTATGTTTATTTTTGGACCCTGAGTACGTACCTGAAGTATTGACATTTCCTCATGAATCACCCTGTATATTTTTGTGACAAAATTAAAGTTAAATTAAAGCTTAATTATAATTTAGGTTTTGGTATTTTTTGGATTAGTTTAATCTTGAAAACGCTTGGTACACTAGCCACCGAAACGTCGATGGGGTTTTTAATTGTTAAGGGGTTTTTAGATTTATTTTTGTTTAGGCGATCAGCAAATTTGTAAGGGTCAACTGATTCTGTTTACGCAGGGAATCTTTACTCTGGGACTAGGACCGAAGCGGCCTGACGAGTACCCTGAGAAGAGTTTTTAATAAAAAATGTCGAATATCTTATGGTTGCAAATCTGGCGATAAGCGATTTAGAAAGTCATGTATAAGTTGCAACAGCAATTAATAAAGTTTTATCATACAAAATGCAACAACTACAATTTAACCTTTAAAAAAAAAATTAAAAAATACCAAAAAAAGATGTGTATAAATGTGACATGAGATATTTACTTTCGACAAACCCCAATGGCCTACGCCTATGCTATTCAAGCGCTTTTAATATTAAAAATCTTAATAAATTTTATAATTGTTTTTTTAAAAACATTTTCCTATCTTAAACAAGATACTTTGAATATTTAATGTCTTATAACAGACATTTATTACTTGATAATGGGACAAATTACATTAATATGGTTATTAGCTGTGGACAGATTTTAAAAAGTTTGTTGTGTTACTATTTATGAATGATATTAAGAATAATTTCCATTTATTTTTTAAGGCTTGCCTGAGCTATTATAAAACTTAACGGTCGGTATTATAAATGAATTTAAAAAATAAACACTAAAATTTTGGAATTCCATTGTCTTTATTTGGTAATTGGTATACAACATTTAGGTTAGTACTGTATCTTCATCCGTTTTTAAGTAATAACTAAAAAGGACTCTTAAAGCTACGACTTACATCGCATAAAACACTCGAAAGCAAAAATTATTTATAAAGAAATGCACTGAAGGAAAAGAAAATTTAAAGAAGCTGTAATAATTCCAAACAACCAGACGTCCCGAATATCAGGCAGTTGATGTTGAACGGTGAAAAATCGGTCAAGCTTCGATATCAAAGAATAGTATATATGTCGCAACTTTAAGGAAAAATCCAAGTTATCACTTGAAAAAGGTTGGAGATACATCACTAACCGAAAAGTTGTTAGGCATACAATAAAGACAATGGAAGTCCACGATTTTAGTGTTATTGAAAGAATAACATTATCTCACACCTTGAAGGAAATATTTAATTTGAACTGTATAGTATTTAATCAGAGATAATCCAAAATTTTTTTCCCGATCTGCAAAATTTGGAGCTGTATGTAACTTGTATTTTTGCCTCTAACCTAACTTAATTTACAATATCCAACAAACTTACGGAATTATTTAATGCATGGACAGACTCTTACTTTAAAAAATTACACTTTAGCCAACATAAAACTCCTCCCCTTGCCCTTGTTACATTTTAAAAGTGCCATCAAAAAGGACTTTTTAAGTTTTTTATAGTTTGAGAATTTTTGGGTTGATTTTTTTTGTTAAGAGTCTCAAGTCCTTTTTTAAAAGATCGGCAGTCGCTATTTTTCTTGCAGCTGCCCGGATATTTTGGTAACTATTTAAGTGATTTTAAGGTTTCAATCTTAAAATTTTTGACACTAAACAATCAATCTAACCCTAAGTCAAACGTTGGTTATAATACCGGAATCCATAATTTGCTCATTTTTTTTTGTATTGTAAGAAAAAACCGGGGTTAATATAATAAATATGTTCTATAGTTTTGTGGCGGATTCATTTCCGATGTTTTTTTGGGTTACTCGCCTTTCTACTTTTTGGAAAATGGGACCTTTGTCCGGGCCCGGATATACGGGCTGTTTCAGCCCTATCCCTTTCCAAGATTCCTGAACAAAAAATAAGAAAACCCCCCAAAAACCCAAAATCACAAATATTAGTCCATTTTGATGGAAAGTCGGCCACCGTTTCCAAATTTAAAAGAAATTAAAGTCTTTTAAATTTGTCAAAAACTTGGGAAATTCTAATAGACTTTTTTAATGACGTTTTGTCAAATACGTTTGACATTCTATCTTAAAAAATTAAAAGAAAAAGGGCGTGAGCAACCCTTCTGGAACACCCGGTATATTTATTATTCACAATAAAAAAGTTAATTGTGCAGTTATTGTATACTTAAGAATATTACAAACAATACAACTAGGTTTTTGCAAATATTAGTAAGTTGGTAAGTCTTCTTGTTAAAACAAATTGCAGCAATAACTAGTAACTAAAAATATTTTAAACAAAACTGCATGTAAGAACCATTGCTGCAAGAAACATTTCACCCAAGAAAATTCATATAGTAAAATCTCCTTAAAAGAAGTTATATACCGTCAGAAGGCCCAAAATCTATTTTTAAGAATTATCCAAAACCCTTTGAGTTTATTAAAGAAATTTTGTACGCTTATAATGGAAACTTTTGGCTATATTTTACCATTTTTTAATTGTTAAACTAATTATTTTGAAATCTGGATTAGATCATACAATATATTATAAGCTATTGCTGGTATGTCATCCAGCACAATGTATTGAAGAAGAGCGCCTAATATGCTTAAGCATATATATAATTTTGGACCTGTTATTGGGAACAGAAGAAACCGAGAAAAAATAAAAATTAAGAAAATTTAAAGGGCAGAATTGACAGCAAACTGTTTAGTAAAGAGGTTTGCTTTTCCTTTAAAGGTAGTCTTTTTCCTTTAAGGTGAGTCTTCAAAAAAGATTGGGTTGAATAATAATAAATACAAAATTTTGATTTATATTTTTAGTATAAAAAAAACTTTTTTTTTTTACACTTTTGTTAAAACAATCCTTAGCCTCTGAGACAGTTTGATTGCATTTGTTTTTTGCTCCGATTCTAGTTTGATTATCAAAATTAGGTTTTCGAAAAAACTTTTTGTGAGATAAGATTTTTAAAAGCTATTTTTGTCACAGGATTTAAAGAACTGCGGTATATGATTTGAAGGGTTCTTTTTTATTGTAGGGAACATAATTTTCAATGCTCAGTGAATTTTTTAGTTAATTTGTCTTCACATTTCGTAGAAATCGCAGGACAAAAAAAGGGAAAAAATAGAAATAATAGGCAAATTCCTTAGGCCATTCCAGTCAGCAGAATTGTGTGGCAGCAAATCGAGATATAAGAGATGAAGGGGAGCAGTTACCAAAATTTGTTAGACTTAAGTTAAAGTTATAAAAAAGATTAAATGAATTCAAACTGCAAGTGAGGACCAGAGGGCATAAGTATGTTAAATCTGCTTGGTATGTGTTTCTATAAGCAAAGGTCTACTCTGAAGGTCAGTTTTTATATATTTTAACCAACCCTTATTATGGACCATGAAATAGACAAAACCGAATTGGTTGTATGACGTACGAACGTTTGGTTTACCTTACCTTTTTAATTTGGTGCTTTGTGTACATTTTTAAGAAACACTGTCTACTTACCTAAAACAAAAAAAAAAGAAAATTAGCAGATTATAAAGAGTTCTAAGAAAATGGTTAAATAAACGAAAATACTAAATTTTAGTATTTTTGACCTACAATAGTACTTTTATTATAGTAATAGACATATAAAAATAGCAATAAGACCTTAAAGTTTTAAAGAAAACACCATATTGTAAAATTAGAGTAAAAGGTATAAGTACATGTTCTCACTTGTTATATGTACATTCTTAAAAAAAATGTTTGACAATGACATAGTATGTCGAAAATGGAGTCATGCTAAAAAGCAAAATAAAATCTGTGACAAAGTTAGGATTTACAGAAAAATTAAATTAAGTTAAAATAATACAAGAAGATCAAATGGTTTTAATTATACACATAAATTAAAAATTAAGTTAAGTTAAGAAGATAACCAACTTTTATCTTTTTTAACTTATTTTAATTTTTAAAACTTAACATAAAATGAAATAAACGTTGCGTTTTTAAATTAATTAAACTTGTACACAATAACATCATAAAATAGGCTAACAGAAACTCGTCCTTCCCATGCATTATGAAAAAATATAATAAAATTATAAATTTTTTACACAAATGTTTGTATCGGACAGCTTTCAGAGAGTGCACCGATGAAATAAACATTACAAAAACCCTATTAACAGTGATTTGCTCTACGTATGCTTAATTTTTTTTTTTATTTTTAAATTTATTTGCATGTTTTCACATAAATGTCTTTTTTATATATACTTAATTTTTGTTAACTAAACTTAACTTAATTTTTCTGTATAATCCTACCATAACAAAGTAAATTTTAGTTTTATTACATTTTGTATAATTTAAATAATATTTAAAATCCATATTTTTTACCTTTCCGAGAAATAAACGTTTATTAAAAACGTAATAAACACAACAAATTAATTTTCCGAAGTCTTTTCCAACAAAATATCTCATTTTATTTCGCAGTTAAACATATCAAAGTATTTTAGAAATCTACAGCCCTGTCAAAACTGTCGGAAACAGATATTTATATCTGACGGGTTTAACGTAGGTTCTCGTAAATATTCTTGTATATATTTTTAAGCTCTTTGTATTTAAAGTACATGTTTTATGTTTAAAATAGAAGCAAGAAATGATGCTTTCCTCAACTCTTTTATCAAATTAAGTATTATGGTTGGTTATGCAGAAAAGTCAAATAATAATGATATCCATTTCATTTTTTAACAGTTCTCTAGCAATTAGTAATACAATAAAATTTAAATTTAAAAACAACAAAATAAACATATAATATAGTTGCCTCCCTTTTTAAAAAATTAATATTACTAAGTTTTTTTACAACTTTTATAGTCCTGTAATGTGACTGCTGTTATGGTGACCAATTAAAAAACAATATAATAAGAAATATCAAAAGATGATGAATGAAGTTAAAATGTAGAAAGAAATTACGAGAAAAAAATGTTTAAAATTTGATTTTATTGCTTACCAAGTTTTAAAGACACATTCTTTTTCTTTGGACAGTCCACGAAGGCTGAGGCCTAATTACTAACGTCCCTTTGGGGTGTCTTAAGTGTGGTAAAAGGAAGTTTGTTCACCCTAGACTTAAATATTTGGGGACTGGGAGGAGGAGGGAAAACTTCTGCGGATAGCAGGTGCCATGGTCTGGACACCCCGGTATGTAGAAACGAAGAAAGCGGAAAGTTCGGGGCCTCTTCAGTTGAACTGTTGGTCATTCCTGTCAATTCAACCAAAAAATAATAATTTTTTCACCAAAAATTTTAGATTTTTATGAAACTTGGTATATTTGTTTTATATATAGAGATGATAACACCATCAAACTTTGAATTTTATCTCACATACTTTTTAGTTATAGCACTTTAAAGTTTTGTCGTTTCTCAATTTGCGAGCCGGATAGTGCCGAGTAAAATGTGTATTAGAGAAAAGAAAAAAATTTCTCCTTCACTTATTTGACACCCAATCTTGGTGAAATTTTTAAGGTGGTTCTTATAAATTTAAAATTAATAAAAAATATATAACAAATTTAAGTTAAACATAAAATATTATAAAAAAAATATATTTTGGACTTTTTAAAATCGTAAAAACGCAAGCATGGCTCAGCGTAAAATTAAATATCTCAAAAAGGGAATGAGATAATGAAGAATTTTTTCCTCTCTAAATTATCTGCATGAAATGGGCTTTAATTTAATAAAATAAAATTTTTGTGTATTTGCTTCCTTATATTTATTAAGGCCATTGCAAGTTACATTATATTACTTACGAGCAATGCGAGGTTGTACAGTCTCAATGGCAACAGATTGTTAATAAAAATTAAACAACATTTTAATATTTGAACAAATATTTTGTGAATAAGAAGTTGTTCTAAAAAACTGAATTAATAATTTTAACAGTTTAACAAAAAGCACTTTATTTATAAGAAGAAACAAAGTGCTTCTACATTTTGTTTTTAATTTAAATGTTCACTTAAAAATCTTAGTTTAACATACTACTGAACCTAAGTTGAAAGTTAACATTCATGTTATAATAGATTAGACCACAGAAATAAACAGGTAGATTATCTGCCTCCTACCCTGGGCAAGTTGCAACATGAGGTTTTCATGTCTGGACAGGCTGCTTTTCTAGGCACTTAGTGTATCTCTGACAGTTATGAGCCAGTCTGTTACTAGTGTCCCTAGAGTTAACAGTGTTATAAGCAGTGGTGGTTACAAGTGGTGTTTACCGTTCTTTGGATTTATATTATATTTTGTAGTGTGTGTGTCTGAGTGTTGATTAAATTTTTATTAAGATGTCATTTTATCTTTAAAAAACCAAATATTAATACACAAACATTAGTGATTTTCCATTTACCTGTATAGTTCAATTTTTTGAACTTAATTTTAATTTTTTCTATTTTATAATGCATTAGTAAAAAAAAGAAAAATTTAATCTGCTTTTAAATCAATTTTGATTAGAAACTGACAATAAGTGTAGTGTAGGGCTATTAAAAATGACAGAAAGCCACAAATTAACTTATGTTACAAAAAAGGGCTGGAAAATGTTAGTGATTTGTCAGAAGAAGATCTCAACTTAATAAAAATAAGAAGTGAATTAGATGATAAAAAAATAATTAACATTTGTTTGCATCATAAGAGTTTATTTTTGTCCAAGTATGAATTCCTTCAGAAGGTCTGCTGTGATCCTTTTAAAAAAAATTAAGAAATCCATTAAAAATAGCTTAAGAGTTTTAATGTTCAGCAAAAAGGCCTGTATCACAAAAGGCAAAGGTAAAAAAAGGGAAAAAAATCCCAATTTCTAAAAAAATTTCATTAAATTACAGTGAAGAAGAATCACAGGATGATGATGTCTTTACACTCCGACTGAAACGAAACCGTTACAAAAAAAAAGAGTCTATTGAATCTCTAAATTCCCTTTTTTAAGGATGTCGGTTTCACCTTTTAAATTTAAGATTAAAGGCCCAAAATTGGCTATGCAAAAATAAATTAGAAAAAGGCAACAAAATTTAAAAAATAAAAAAATTAAACAGTTTTAGTGTTCAATTCAACAAAAAAAAACCTAAATTCAAAAAAAAAGGTAACAGAAGGAGCAAAAAAAGGACCCCCTTTTAAATTAAAGCCCATTTCATGCAGATAATTTAGGGGAAAAAAAATTTTTTTTCATTCCTTTTTTGGTATTTTTTTATGAGCCATGCTTGCGTTTTTCGATTTTAAAAATCCAAAATATATTTTTTTTTTTAAAATTTTATGTTTAACTTAGGTTTATTTATATTTTTATCAATTCCTTTACTTATAAGAACCTCCTTAAAAAAATTTACCAAATTGGGTGTCAAATAAGTGAAGGAGAATTTTTTTTTATTCTAATACAATTTTACTCGGCACTATCCAAGGTAAATTGAGAAACACAAAACTTTAAAGTGCTATAACTTAAAAATATGTGGATAAAATTCAAAATTTGGGGTGTTATTCATCTCTATATATAGAACAAATATACCAAGCTTTAAAAAATCTGAGGTGTTTGGTGAAATGGCCTGGTTAATTGACATGGAATGCCCCCTGTGAAAGAATACAAAAAGTTGCACCTGTTGCTCTGTTGGGAGCTGCCAGGGAGGAATTATACTGGTCAACAGTGAGCAGAAGCCGTGAAAATACCTATAGAAGAGCGACATACCCCCTACAGCTCGTCAGGAATTCAAGTTTTTCGGGGGGATCATTTATAAGACGAACAGCTCTTCTTTGAATGGAATCAAGAATAGTAAGATTTGTAGGAGACGCCATTCCCCAGAATGCGAAAAATTTTTTTAAAATTGATTTGGAATACATCAAGAAAGATTGGGAAGAGAAATAGTTTCTAGCTCACAAGAAGGATCCAAGTTTTTTAAGATCCAAGGCTATGGATGTATGTGTTTGGCCAGTTAAGGTTATTCGTAAAAATAACGCCGACAAGATTAGATGACTCTTTGTTCTGTAGAACTTGGCCACTCCTATGTATGTCCATGATGAGCATTAGAGGTTTTTTTTGCGACAGCGAATATGACTGTGTTTTGAAGGAATAAACTGCACAAGATTTTGGGCCCAAATTCAAGATAAGTTTAAGTCTTGTGCAAAGACATCCGTTTGGGTTTTTTAAATCAGGCTTATTGACTGTCTTGAGAAATTGAGTATTAGAGTGGAGAGTACTATCGTCAGCAAAACTATAAATGGGATTGATTGTGGAAGAGAGAATATCGTTTAATAGAAGAAAGAGTGGGGAGTACTGGGCCTCCCAGCATTAATTTGGAGAAGCTGGAGGAATCCATCTACACTAACGATATACGTCGATTAAGGAAACTAAAGCAAGAACAAAGCTTAGGTGGAAGACCGTGAGAAGGAAGTTTGTTAAGAAGCCCATCATGCCAGAACCTAATCAAAAGCTTTGGTATGTCAAAAGCAACGATCAAGGTTTACCAAGAAACTAAAGGACTTGTTCCAGTTGTGTAAGACAAAGGAAAGAAGATCAGCTTTCGATATTCTGTGACGGAATCCGTACTGTCGCTCATGTTAGATCTTGTGTTTTTTCCCAAAAACTTTAAGATTTGGGAATTAATGAATTTTTTTCCCTTATCTTACAAACAACTGAAAAAAGAGATATAGGTCTATAGTTTGAAGAGACAGTTTTGTATGCTTTTTTTTTGCAGCTTTCCAGCTCCAAGGAAAATGCCGGTGTCGTAAGAGATTCGAAAGAGGCGAGTTAGTATTGCAAGCTCGGGAGCACATTTTTTTTTAAAGGATTGCTGTTATGCCATCCAGCACAGACGATTCGAGATTCAAAAGATTGTGATTTTTACGTTACCTTTTTTATTATTTGTTTCTAGAAATCGTTAACACTATTTTATAATTTCAAATTAAATAGATAAAAATTTTGTTTTTATTATATAAAAACAAGAAAACAAATAAAAATTACTCTATTTCAAGGGGAGTATTTGATAGCAAGACTTTAAATGCGTTGGTTAATTAACAAAGATATATACTCTAAGCATAATGTTTAATATCTGGTTAACATTAATGGTTATTTAGTGCAATCATAAAAATCATAACCGCTGGGGGACCAAAAAATTTGAATTGAAAATAAAAATTAACCTAATTTTTATTTTTTAAATTTAAAATTTTTATTAAAAATATAACGTATATAAAATCATCCATTAATAGCCTACAATAATGGACATTTTCTATTATTAAGATATTGCTTTGGTTTGAAAATTTCGACTTAACATAACTTTGGGGTTTGAATATTTTAAATTAACATTTTCTGGTTAGTTGCCTAACCAAATATATCACGAAAAATAATTTAACTAAGTCAGGCATTACTTGCCGATTAATAATCCTTATCTTTATCCTTAACACAGTCCCTAAGTTCGTCCCAACCGCTGTGTTCACACTTTTCGTTGTGTTGCAGCTAAGATGAAAAAAAGGCTTTAACTCAAGGTGTTAGCATAGCGTGTGATGAGTGAATGATACCCTGTGCCTTAAACAGGTGTCCCCGGGCCTCTGAGATACAGGGCGACCCCCGGGGATCTAGCCTTACTGCGGTACTGGGGGCTCTGCCGTGGTGGACTATTATTCCCCCAGCTCCAAACAGAAAGAGGATAGAACCGCTTTCATAGGAAAAAGTGACAAATTGGGGCCCAAACGGATAAATCCGTTTCGAGGGTGCCACTCAAGGTCATGAGAAAAAGGTGCCGACCGAAACGGGTGAATCCGTTTGAAGGTTTCCTGAAGTCCCGGCCCTGTTTCAGGGGGGCAATCCATCGCGAACAAACAAGTGCTTGGAAGGGTTCCCACCCCAAACAAAAGGCGGACGAACCGCCTTTATAGGAAAAAGGGTTCCCGACTTTAAACAGAAAGCGGATAGGACCGGGGATAAGGCCGGGGGTAAAGGACATCTGGTTCCTGTAACAAGGACCGGTATACCCACGTCACTAGACAGAACACATTGTGCTCGTGTCCGGTAGCGACACGAGTAAGAGGAGATGAAGAACTCTCTCCCAATCTGGTATCGGATTCATTAGAAGTCCAATCCTATTGGGAGAAATAAAAAAGGTGTGAGCCACAATAGACCGAGCGGTCGCAGTGGAGGGCAAAAAAAGTCCACTAATTTTAAAAACCTACCTACCTACCCCCTAGGTTCGTAAGTCTCGATCATTAACCCCCCTTATTAATACCCTTGTTCGTTTAAATGTTTTACACCTTTTTCCCCGGCCCCCCTCTATGCTACGGTATACATTATTTTGAAGTAAATTTACTATCTAAATAAAAAAAGAAAATAAATTTATAAAATGTTTTATATAAAAAGATTATTCTTTTAAATTTTTACTATGTTCCTTCTATTGCGTAAAAAAGCCACAACAGCAAAAATTCGTTCAGACATATTTTTGTTAAAATTAAGTACTTTATTTCAGCAAAGCAGCAAAGTTTTGGACTGAAACTTTGGCAACGTTTGATTAAGTATTTGGTGGGTTGTTAAATAAAGTGTTTTTAGACAAGCAAGAAAACTTTTGATTAGTGGGACAGATAAAGTTATAACTTTATTTTCTGCTCGCATGAGTACAAATTATTTTATTATTTTTTTAGATAAAAATGCCCCGGGGGAAAGGTCTAATATCCCTTTTTTCATGGGTAGACGTGGAAAATTTTAGTGTTGTTAGTAAATTTTTTTTTTAATTTTTTTTTGATTTTATTGGATTTTATCTATATGTTTTGGGATTGTTTCAAATTGCTCCCTAAAAAAGGGCTGTTTTTACACTTTTAAAAAGTTTTTTCTACAATTTTTTTGGCTAAAATTTTTTTTTTAAGAACGCCCCTTTTTGGGTTTTTTTAAAAATGCACACTTTTTTTTTAGTAAAAGAATATGGCAGGAGCATTTTTTGGCAGATCCCCGTTATTATGGTAAATATTTTAAATATTTGTAACTTACGAACCTTAAAATTTTTTAAAGGGGTATACAATTAACCTTACTTAGAAGAGCATCAATTTGACGTATAATTCCACTGGAAAAAATTTTAGAAGAATATATATATATATATATATATATATATATATATATATATATATATATATATATATATATATATATATATATATATATACTTAACAAGTGTTTTTTCTCGAACCATTCATAATATATTTTTTATATTTTTTGGGCTTATGGTTCTTTTTTTTTTTTTAAATTCGAAAAAAAAAAGGGTTTTATTTCCTTTTTAATTTATTCACAAACGTTTCGGCTTGTTTGGCCTTTCTCAATTCTACAACTATTTTATTCTTTAAAAGTTAAATTTTAAAAAAAAATTTTTTAAAATATGATGTGGGGATTTTTTAACAATTTAAAATTTATCATCATTATATGCTATCTAAACAACCCAGATTTCTTCTGACTTACCCATAGGAGGATAATCCATTTAAAATAAAAGCATATATGTGTAAAACAAATTAAAATTTTTTATGTCAAACACAAAAAATATTCAGAAAGACAACAACACAAAACTGTACATAGTTATACGGTTAAAATATTACTATTAAAATTGGCTCAGGAATTGAGATGCTGGTATTTTTTTTTTCCCCCGGGGTTTGTTTTTTATTTATGTTGATTATAAAAAATATGATTATATTTTTTCCCAAACCTGATTTTTTTTAAGTATAATTGTCAAAAACCCCCTTATTTAATTTTTCGTTATAATAAATTTTATTAAATTTTTTTTTGTCGGTCCTGTCATTTATTGCATTTGTTTTTTTTTTTAATTTAAACATTTCCAAAAATTTTCTTTTTTGATTATTAAATTCATTTTTTTAAAAATTTTTGGGGTCTTGAAAGTTAAACTTATGTAATGTTTGGCTTTCGTTTTTTTGTTAATGCCGTTTGTTTTTTTTTTTCATATTTGTATTTAGTGGTTTTTTAGGTATTCTAGCATTTATATCTTTTCGGCAAACTTAGAGAGGAGGTTCCATAAAAATGTTTTACATAGTTTTACAAAAAGTACCTTAAATTTACTAATTACTGATACTAATGGTAACAAAAAAAAGTTAAAAAAAACAACTTAATCAAATAAAAAATAAGTGCAACAGGTCCTTTCACCGGATAATTGTCAAAATTTCTTGATATTCAAAAACAAAGTTTGAAATATATTTAATAAAATTAAACAAAGAAACATAAATAAAATTAGTGCTCTTATTTAAAAAAAAAACAAACCTCTCCCAATAAAATAAATATTGAAAAAGAATTGCTAGAAAATCTAAAAAAAGGAATTACCAAGTTACGCTGTGGATGTCTTAAGTCTAGGGTCTAATTTTGCCTTTTCAATTGAAACATCTAGGAAGTTACCTATACCGGAAATAATTTCATCAATTGAAATGTCTATAAGTAAACTCCAAACGGAAAAAAAAAGATGAAATTAGAGCTAGTTGTTGTAATATGTTAACGAGTAAAAAAAATAAATTAAACTCAAAACGGAAAAACACAAACCGACACTAACAAAAGACCTATGCCCAAATTTAAAAAAAACAACCACATTTCTAAAACAAAATCCCAATTTAAAAGTATTAAGACCTGACAAATCAAATAAAACCGTTATTATGGAAGAAACTCAAAAAAAAGGAATTCTTTAAACGACATCAAACATAAAACTAATAAAAAGACCAAAATCTATCAAAAACAAAATAATGAAATAATAAAACGGGGGGAAGACAAAAACTACATATCCCTAATACAGCCAAAAGCCTTAAGATTCACAACGCACAACCACCAAGAATTTAGGATTCCCAAACTCACAAAAATGGTATACCAATGCCCCCATTGTATGTGTATTCAGTCACCTTTAGATAAACCCAAAATATTAAAAGAATATTCTTGAAAACATTGTCAATAAAAGCAATACATATATTAAAGACTCTTGGGATTTTAAAGAAAAAAAAAAAAATATTAATTTACCAGATAACTACGTTCTCGTATTTTGGACGTCTTTTTTATATACAAATGCCCCAAAAAAAAACCCCTTGATTTTAAAAAAAACAAAATGGGAAAAAAAAAAAAAATTTCGACTTCCCAAAATTCAAAATTCTTATATGCAAAGAATTAACTTTAAACCACTTATTTTTTATACAAAGATAAAGTTTACAAACAAATTGGGGGAATGGGATCCTCAATTTCTAGCGTGGTAGCAAAAAAGGTCTTAAAAACTAGAGAATACAGTTATTTCTAATCTGGATATCCCACTATCATTCTTCTTACGATATGTTGACGACTGTATTACTGATTTCCCCAAAGAAAAATGGGTTATGTTCTTGATTGTTCAATTCATTTCATGAAAAATTAAAGTTTACCATCGAGACCGAAGAAAATTCCAAAAAAAATTTTTTTTGATATGACACTAAAAAAACAACTGCATACAGACAGAATGGTATACAAAAAAAATTGGCCCGGGGCGTTATCTGAATTACTACTCTCAACATCCAATTAAAAAAAATCTGTAGTTATTGGTCTGGCTGACAGAGCACTAAAACTTAGCGACCCGGCATACAGAAATACAGCTTTTAAAAAAAACAAAGGATATACTCATTAAAAAAAGTTATCCAAAAAATTAATTAATTCATTATTCAATTCTCGAATACAAAAACTAAATAATAATAAAAAAACCAACCAAAAAAGATACAAAACTTTTTTTTCTATACCATATATGGGTTATCGGAAAATCTACAAACATATTTTAAACAACAAAATATTTCTGTATGTCATAAAGGTCATAACCTTTTGCAAAAAGGATTTTAGTTCTCTAAAAAAAAAAAAAGACCCATACAATTTATCAAAAAACCCTTTAAACTGTCCAAGCGTATAAACCAAAAACCCAAACCTCCAAAAACCACTAAATGGCCCAAATATGACAAAAAAAAAAACGGCATTAACAAAACACGAAAGCCAAACATTACATAAGTTTAACTTTCAAGACCCAAAATTTTAAAACTGAATTTAATAATCAAAAAAAAAAATTTATGCAAATGTTTACATTTAAAAAAACACAAATGCAATAAATGACAGGACCACATAAAAAATTTAATAAAATTTATTATAACGTAATAAATTAAATAACGGAAATTTTGACAATTATACTTAAAAAAAAAACAGGTTTTTGGGGAAAAAAATAATCATATTTTTTATAATCAACATAAATAAAAACCACAAACACCGGGGAAAAAACATACCAGCATCTCAATTCCTGAGCCAATTTTAATAGTAATATTTTAACCGTATAACTATGTACAATTTGTGATGTTGTCTTTCTGAATAGTTTTTAGTGTTTGACATGTAAATTTTTTAAATTTTTGTGTACACATATATGCTTTTTTTTTTAAAAGGATTATCCTCCTAGGGTAAGTCAGAAGAAATCGGGGGTTTTTAGATAGCATATAATGATGGTAAATTTTAAATTGTTAAAAAAACCCCCCCATCATATTTTAAACATTGTGTTTTAAAAATTTAACTTTTAAGAAAAAATATATTTTTTTTAGACTTGAGAAAGGCCAAAAAAAAGAAACAAAAATATATATATATATATATATATATATATATATATATATATATATATATATATATATATATATATATATATATATATATATATATATACAGTCATGGACAAAATACGAAAAGAAAATTTTTGCAAGAAAAAAAAAAAAAAACACATAAATTAAAAAATAATCTTTTGTATTTTGTTTAAAATCCCTTCCCTTGATGACTTCCCCCCTCTTTGGCAGGCAAAAGATTTAATCAATGATCTTCCCAAAATCTTTAACTTCCCGATCATTTTGTTATAATTTTATTATTTTTGCCGAATTTTCGCTCTGGGGGTCCCAAAGATGCTCAATTGGATTGGGTGGGGGATTTCGAAGGCCATTCCAGAAACAACGCTTTTTTTCCAAAAACCAATTTTCCCTAAATGAGATGATGTTTTAGGTCATTATCTTGTTGATATCTAACAACAGCGGCATTTTTTTTTCCAAGGGAAATATATTTTTTAATATGTCGCGGTCCTAAAAAAATCCATTTTCCCAGTTATTTTTACCTCGGGCCTGTTCCGATTGGGAAAAAACCCCCCATCATAAACTGCCACCACCATGCTTTACTGTGGCTTTTGATACTTGATATCAAATTTTTTTTTTCCCAAAGGTCTTCTAACAAATGTCTTCCATCAGAACCAAATTTTTAAATTTCTTTCGTCACCCAAAAAACCGACCCCGTTTCGAGGTGTCCAATTTAAATATTTTGAGCAAACTGAAGTCTGGCTTTTCGGTTCTTTTTGGATAGTAACGGTTGTTTGACACAACTCTTTCAAACAATCCAACTTCACATAGACGTCGTCTCACG
>JAHBCN010016307.1:0-19823 GCA_019359885.1 Listronotus oregonensis
ATTCCAAAGATAATCTGATTTGAGATACATACAGAGTACACAGATTAAAAGAAGAGAAATACTTTCTGGTTTGAAAAAGAAATCCAAGCTTTCTTGAAGCTGCCGAGGCTATGGATGTAATTGGTTTGTGCCAGTCGAGGTTATTCTCAAAAGTAATGCCGACAAGATTAACATTTCTTTGTTCTGCAGAACTTGGCCGCTCATATGTAACGGATGAGCATTGGTTACTTTTTTCGCTACATGAATAGGATTGATTGTGGAAGAGAGAAGATCGTTAATGTGTAGAAGAAACAGAGTGGGTGCCAGGACTAAGGCTTGGGGCACCCCAGCATTAACCTGGTAGAAACTGGAAGAATGACCATCTACAATAACTGATATACGTCGATTAGAAAGGAAACTGGAGAGCCAAGAGCAAAGCTTAGGTGAATGACCGTAAGCAATATGTACGTACTCAGTTTGATTTTGAGGTTAGTAATTTAAATTTGTTGTGTTTTGTGGTTGTCATGTTATGTTTTAAGCTTTTTTTTCAATTTGTTTTGCAAAATAGAGAAAACAATGAGTAGGTACCGAAAGTAGTAAAAAATCTGTAAAAAAAAGTATTTGAAAGTTGAAAGCCAAATAAGATCATATGTTTTATATTCAAATTTCATCGGACCAAAACTTTTTAATTTTTTTGTGACATAAACGACTGTGGATTGAATTCTGTAACTTAAGGTTTTGAATCAGATTAAAGCCATATTTGATCGACCTATGGACATAAACCTAGTCAAAATTTATCAACATTTAAATATTTTATTTTCACTTTTTTAAAAGAAATTAACTTTGCGAGTCTTTGGAGAAATATCCCGTAGAGAACCTTTTCTTAAAGTAAAGGTGTTTTGTTCAAATCTTAAGGTTAAATTATGTATGGTTTTACAAAACCTATTCCTATCCACTTCTTGTTCTCTAGAGTCCTGGCCGATTTATCAAGGAAGTAGAAAACGGATAGTAAGCAACTTAGGACGTATATTTGGAAGTTGTTGGCGCCGAATTTTAGTTTGTTTCCATGTTTATTTAGCAGACAAAATACGATGTTGGTAAGTGTGTCTTTGGATTTGGTCGTCATTGCAAATAAGTGTAAACATAGCTGAACAAATACGCGTGTCGTGTGATAAAGTGGTACGTAAATAGTTAAACAAATGAAACAGCCATGCTATAAATATTAAATGGGTATATTAATCAAATTTTAAAAAATTAAGTATTAGTTAACGCAATAAATAAAAATGTACCGGGTGTCCAAATAAGAAAGGACGCCGGCTGTATCTCAGAAAATGTTCATCGCACAGCGTTGGGGAAAAATATTTTTAGTAAAAGTGGCCAAGAGAAATAGAAAATGTAAATTATATTCAAGTTTCTAAAATAGCCGTTACGGGGCGTAACTGCAATCTTGAATCTAAAAAAATTATGTTTCTGTGAATTTTGCTATATTATCCTAACAAAAAAATATCTGTTTTTTTAAGTCAAGGATAATTTGAACCTTTTTTGTTTGACAATTTTTGCTATATCTCTAAAAATAAAGTGGTTAAGGGTATTTAAAGGTTTCCGAAAAAAACACTCTGTACCTTCAAAACGGCTAAGCCGATTTTAACAAGCTTAGACCAGTTCACAAGTGCTTTTGTTGGGCTATAAATGTTATAATATTTAAAGTTTTAATAGTTTGACATGTCGCCGCTAGAGGACTTTTTCGATATTTCGACAGAAATGGTTGATTTTCTCAAAAAAATTAAATGCATTGATATATTTTTTTCCCTAAAAAAGTAGTTAAATAATGCCTAAACATGCTCGCGAAAACCGTGTCTCGATATCTTGTTTTTTACCTAAAATTTAGGACAAAGAAAATTTTATACTTCAATATCTCAAAAACTATAAAACCTACAAGAAATTTTGTGAAACATTAATTATGTATTTTTATAAAGCCTTTAATTTGGGTTATATAATTTTTTCATCTTAGTGTAATACTTTACGAGTTATAATGAAAAAATCGAATTCAAGGGGTATACCTTAAAAAAATCCTAAAAATTCGATTTATTGATTATAATTCGTAAAGTATTGCATTTAGGCGAAAAGACTATATAACCTAAATTAAAGGTTTCGTAAAAATACATAATTTATGTGTTATAAAATTTCTTAAATCTTTTATATTTTTTGAGATGTATAAAATTTTCTTTGGCCTAAATTGTAGGTAATGAACAAGATATCGAGATATGGTTTTCGTTAGCTTGTTTAAGCATCATTTAGCTACTTTTTTATAAAAAAATTATACCAATGCGTTTAATTTTTTTGAGAAAACTGACCATTTTTGTCGGAATTTCGAAAAAAGCCCTCTAGCGGCGACATGTGAAACTAACAAACTTGAAATAATATAACATTTATAGCCTAAAAATAGCTCTTTTTAACTAGCCCAAAGTTGTTAAAATCGGCTTAGCCGTTTCGAAGATACAGGGTGTTTTTTACGGAAACCTTTAAATACCCCACAATTTATTTTTAGAGATACAGCAAAAATTGTCAAACAAAAAAGGTTTAAATAATCCTCGACTTTAAATTTCAGGTATTTTTTTGTTAGGTTAATA
The DNA here is from genome assembly GCA_019359885.1 of Listronotus oregonensis. Lineage (NCBI taxonomy): Eukaryota > Metazoa > Arthropoda > Insecta > Coleoptera > Curculionidae > Listronotus > Listronotus oregonensis. Next base: position 2,610 of record JAHBCN010016307.1, read on the forward strand.
CGGCAAAATTCACAGAAACATCACTTTTTTAGGTTCAAGATTGCAGTTACGCGCCCTAGCGGCCATTCCAGTGAATTGCATTGAAAGGGTTTTTGCGGTAAGTCAACAATATACGCAATATTTAGTAATGGCAATACCTACAGTATGCGGTATGGATCCCGAAAATCGATGTCAAATTGAATTTCGTCGACAATTCTACTCATGTATAAATAACTTTATTTGAAATATCAAAAATTAAAGTATATCAGATAAACAGGAAGAAAAGAAAATGTACTATTAAAACCAATAATTTTACGGATCTGTAAATCGTGTCGTCAATCATTACCTCTGTAAAGACTGTATTTTATATTCTTAATTAATTTGTCAACAAATGTGTTATATTAATTAGCAAAATTGTTTTACCAATACCAAATACCATTTGTACTCAGATTTTAAGCCGGATATTTTTGCCTGGTTTCAAATACTTGATTTTGGAAATTAAGGTCAACCTGTTTTTTAAAATCACTGGGGCCTCGCTACGCGTTTTGAAAAAACAGGTTTTAGTAAATTTTTCAAACCAAGTACTATTCCAAACAAAGTTAAAAATATAAGGCCAATTCTAAGCATTTATGACACTACCTATGTCGATTTCCGGAAGTGTCAAGATATTTTCTGATGCCGCGTTTCTAAATTAATTTTAAATTTTTACTTAATACAAATTTTATTTTGAACTAACCGAAACTAATCAGAACCAAACTTTTTTCCAACAAGCGGTGCAATATTTAGTTAATAACAAGAAAAAATAATAAAATGTCAACAATTCTGCCATCACATTTGTAGCATTTTATGGTTGGAATTGAACAATACCAATGAGCCATCGACAAAATTACATCCTATGTCCACATTTATATTTGCTCCCGGCTTTGGAACTGCAGGCACTTTGTCAAGTGATGACGCCCAGGGTTTCTCGAGGTCTCTTGATGACAATTGTAACACATTGCATTAGTGGCAAAAAAATTATTAGCTTATATAAAACCAAGATCTTAATAAATAATAGTATGGAGTTTGTATTATTAGAGAAAAAGAGAGAGAGAAAGAGAGTAAAAAATATATATAACTTTTGATTTTACCAAAAAATTTAGTATCTTTACGGAGTAAAAATCATAAAAATTAAATCAAGCACAAACATCCCAACTGCCGTCCCTTTTGTACTGACGCGAACCACGTCGTGAAAAGAGCACACCTTGAGACCTTGTGGCCGAGGAAAAGTGGGGAATCTTCTTCGACTACCCTTAAGTTGCAAAACTGGAAACATTGATCCTTCTGTTCTACTTTAATATACAATAAAATGTTTTTAGTTTCACGCTCTCAATGCAACGTAGAACCAAAGTCAAGAATAATCAGTATACAGTGATATATAAATAGGTGCGGTTAGGTTTAAAGTAAGTGGACTTTTACGCCCTCCACCGCGACCGCTCAGTCTATTGTGGCTCACACCTTTTTATGTTTCGCCCAACAGGATCAGACTTCCAACGAATCCGATATCAAATTGGGAGAGAGTTCTTACATCTCCTTTTACTTGTGTCGCTACCGGACACGAGCACACTATGTGTTCTGGTGTCCCTGTCTTCTGGAAAGTATGACGAGCAGACGATTAGATCCGTCATGCCCTCCTCTTCTGGTTTAGTAACATGGGTAGCTACCAGGTCCTTGTTACAGGAATCAGATGTTCCTTCTGAGGCCGTTTCTCCGGCCTTTCCTATGAAAGCGATTCTATCCGTTTTCTGTTTAAAGCCAGGGAACCATTTTCCCTACAAAAGCGGTTTTGTCCGCCTTCTGTTTGGTTCAGGGGTCCCTTCCTAAGCACCTGTTTGTTCGTGATGGATTAGCCCTTCGGACTAACTAAACGGATTCACCCGTTTCGGTACTTGCACCTTTGTCTGCTTGTGACCTTGGGTGGCACCTCTCGAAAGGGATTTATCCGTTGCGGTCAGCGCACCTTTGTTACTTTTTTCCTATATATGAAAGCGGTTCTGTCCGCTTTCTGTTTGTAGCTAGGGAAGTACTACTCCACCACGGCAGAGCCCCGCATTACCGCAGTAAGGCTAGATACTCTGAGAGGTCGCCCTGTATCTCAGAGGCACCGTTGGAGACACCTGTTTAAGGCACAGGATGTCATTTACCCATTAGCACGGTATGCTAAAAGTTAAGCCTTGTGTTCGTGTTAGCTTCGGATCCCGTTCCATACGGTGGTAGAGTTACCGATAACCAGCAACTCTAGCGCATGTTCAAAAAAAACCTACTGGGCCCAACCACGACAACGACGTGCGAACACAGCAGTTGGGATTTAAATAGGTTATTGGGTGCTAATAGGTTAATAGCAAGAGAAGTTTTTGTTAAATACCTTTACTTTTTTTTACTTAGGTTAGAAACGACGCCTAAAACCATGCAACATTGAGTAAATTAATACCTACTTTTTAATTACTAATTTATGTGCTGCTAAATATTATTTAAAAATTATATGTAATGTTTCTTAAAAAAGAAATGGATTTTAGGATATCCGAAATTCTAGTAAAAGTTTTTTTTTTGTAAATAAAGGATATAAAGAAGTGTTAGCAAACAATTTTGTCGTCCACTAAACGTATTGTCTGTTTGTTCGACTGTTTACACTTATTTACAATAGCAAGAGAACACATACAAAGAGCGAAAATTGTGGGAAATAAACACGTGAACAAACAAAAATCAGACGACAACAGCATCCAAATACACACCCCCCCAAATTTAAAATATCTGGTTTTTAGATTCTGGATAACTGTCGTTTTTTTGAAATTTAAAAAATCCTTTGCAAACGTGTAATATTTTAAACTTTAAATATATGTTTTTATATTAAGGTCCTCTATAAAATTATGATTTGCCATTTATTATTATACATTGGAAACAAAGTTAATTTTGTAGAAACAAGGTTAAGTTGAAAATAATTTAACTACAAGGACGCCGATTGGGCAACTACAAGAGCCCGGGGAAGCAAAGTAAAAAAAGTATATTTATGGGAAATCTTGAAACAGTATAATATTATGTTAAAATTCTAACTTTGTAAGTTAAATTTTTTATATAGCAAGTTATAATTTAATTGTAGTAAATTAAAATTTCAACATATCTAATAAGTTAAAATTTCACATTAGTAAGTTAAAATGTCAACCTAACTTTTTTTACTTGACCTCTTTGCACTGTAGTGTTGCTGATCGGGGTGAGGTATACAGGGTGTTTTAAAAAACATGCGCCAACGCTCGGCTGGAGATTGGCCATCCAAAAATAATAGAAAAGTTCTAATGAACATGGGTCCAATCGTTTCGTTACTGAGATACAGGGTGTTAAAAATTTAAAAAATATTAGGTATTTCTTAAAAATCTAAAAACCCTTTAGAGGTATTTGGTTGAAACTTTGGTTAAATTATGTGATACATAGAAGGTAATTTTCCACCTAAATGAATTGAATTTATTTCCAGCAGAGGCGTGCATAGGGGTAAAAATATTAATATTACTGTAGAAAAATATGATACGCCACTGCTTTTTCAATATTTTTATAGTCTTTTAAAAATTCTTGCTTTTAACTTAATCAAAACTACCTCTTGGTATTTTTTGATAAATGAAACCGTTTTGGAGAAAATTGACAAAATGTCTATTCGTGCACCTTTTTGGCATGTATCCAATATTAGTTTAGCTGCTAAAGAAATAAGTAAGCTCTGGAATAAATAAAAGAATGAGATATTGTGATCTACTAACAGATAAATAAATGAAATGTCACTGCTTGTTATTTACTTTTGAATTAAATATTTCAGTTGTGCAAAAATGACCTTTATAAATTATTCTTCACGTGAATTGACTACTCTTAGTTTATGGAGAAGAAGCAAATGCACGAAGCAATATGAATTTATCATCAAATTTCTAAAGAAGAATTCCGCATAAAGCAATTTGAAAACTTACTTGTCATTTGGCAGACCACCACCCTTTACAAGAGTCCAAGAGTTGTTGCCTAGGTATTTCGGATTGTACTCTTTACGGATGAAGCATTATTTACTAAAAAAGGTATTATAAATTTTCACAATATTCACACTTGGGTTGACAAGAATCCAAATTTATTGAGAATAGCCAATTCACAATACCAATTTTCTGTTAACATCTGGGCCGGCATTATTGACGATGAAATAATTGGGCCAGTTGTTTTACCTAATAGACTTAACCACGAATCTTATTTAAATTTTATAAGTAATGATTTGCCGGAATTGATTCCTTTGCATGTAAGAGATAGGATGTGGTTCCAGCATGATGGGGCGCCCCCACATTTTGCAGCCGATGTTCGATCCTATCTTAATAAAACATACGGTGCCCGTTGGATTGGACGTGGTGGGCCTGTTCGTTGGCCACCTCGCTCGCCCGATATAGATCCTTTGGATTTTTATCTCTGGGGCCATTTGAAAGAAATTGTGTATAAAACGCCTGTTTATACCAGAGAACGCATAGACAAAGCATTTCAAATAATTAAAAAAAATCGTTATGTTTGTCGGCGAGTGCCAAAATCTATACGTTGTAGGCTACATGCCTGCAATGAAGCTGACGGTGGTCATTTTCATCATATTTTTAGTTATTAATTAATAGAAGTATGTTTATTGTTTTAAAATGTTTAATCTGATTTTTATGTTAATTACACTTTTGTTCACGAAATACATTTTGTCAATTTTCTCCGAAACGGTTTCATTTATCAAAAAATACCAAAAGGTAGTTTTGATTAAGTTAGAAGCAAGAATTTTTAAAAGACAATAAAAATATTGAAAAAGCAGTGTCGTACCGTATTTTTCTACAATAGTATTAATATTTTTTTTACCCCAATGCACGCCTCGCTGGAGATAAATTTAATTCATTTAGGTGAAAAATTACCTTCTATGCATTACATAATTTAACCAAAGTTTTAACCAAATACCTCTAAAGAGTTTTTAGATTTTTAGAAATACCTAATATTTTTTTAATTTTCAACACCCTGTATCTCAGTAACGGAACAATTGCGGACACATGTTTATTAGAACTTTTTCTATTATTTTTAAATGACCAATCTTCAGCCGAGCGTTGGCGCATGTTTTTTAAAAACCCTGTATACTTTAATCAAACTAAATTTATATTAATGTAAGCAAAAACAAAAAGTCTTTTTACTTCTAAGTTACACTTGTTTATTTTCGACCAAAAAGCTTTACTTATATAAACAAAATTAGGTAAGTTTCCTGCAAAGTAGCTATTAATTGGAGCGCCAAGATATTTGGTCATTGGTCCTAACCAAAACCACTAAAAAAAAACCGTTAAAAATATTTTTTTAAACTTACTATTTTTACCGTCTGCCAGTAGAAAGTAAGAACAAATGCGCAATAACTTAAAGAAACTAATAAGAGCAACTTAACAACAGGAAGATAAATTTAAAGGTGTTTTCTATTGAAGTTTCTGTTTCCACTAAATAAATATTTCGTTCGCTTTTGTACGAAGATTTACTTCTATTTACAATGGCAAGCTAAAACAGTGCACTCGAAGCGTAAATCGTATAAGTAAACACCAATAAATAAATTGATAGATGTTAATAACTTTAAAATATTTGAATATTTAAAGTTGGTATGTATATGTTAATGCGTATGAAATATTTGTTAATGTAAAATATAACACCAAACAAATTAAAACTAACTTCCTTTAAAAAAAACTGTGGCAAGTTTAGTAAATGATAAATATTTTTAGTAATCTTTTTGCGGCTTTAGGTTAGAGGTTTATTATACACATTACTACAAAAAGTACAAGGTTTTAAGTTTAAGCACAGTTGCACCTGTAAGTTACATTTTGGTCGAATACGTCCAAATGGACCATTGTTTTAGACCACAAAGAAGCTTCACTTATATGTATAAAAACAATTTTTTTTTATTTTTTCTTTACAATTTAGTAAATTTGCCATTTTTACTGTAATTTTACAAATACGAGCTTACTCTGACACACAATCTCAAATATTTCATGTTAGTGCCTCCTAGATTACGCTAAATTGTTTCCAGCTATGGATGAAATGTGTTTGTGCCAGTTGAGGTTATTCTCAAAAGTAACGCCGACTAGATTAAACGACTCTTTGTTCTGCAGAACTTGGGCCCCTCATATGTAAGGGATAAGCATTCGCAGACTTTTTCGCGACAGCGAACATGACTGTGTTTTTGAGGCATTAAACTGAACACGATTTTGGCGCCCCAATCCAAGATAAGTTTGAGGTCTTGTGAAAGAGATATAAACATTGACCTGCGCTTGTTTTTTAAATCAGAATTACAGGGTGGCTTAGGAAATTGAATACTAGAGCGAAGGGTACTATCGTCAGCAAAACTGTGGATATGATTGATTGTGGAGGAGAGAAGATCGTTAATGTGTAGAAAAAACAGGGTGGGTGCCAGCACTGAGCCCTGGGGCACCCAGCATTAATTTGGTAGAAGCTGGAGGAATGACCATCTACACTAACTGATATACGTCGATTAGAAGGAAACTGGAAAGCCAAGAGCAAAGCTTAGGTGGAAGACCGTAAGAAGGAAGTTTGTTAAGAAGCCCATCATGCCAGACCTGATCGAAAGCTTTGGATATATCAAGAGCAACGATCTGGGATTACCAAGAAACTCAAGGGACTTGTTCCAGTTATGTGAGACAAAGGAAAGAAGATCAGCTGTGGATCTACTGTGACGGAATCCATATTGTCTATCATGTAAGATCTTATGTTTTTCCAGATACTTTAAGATTTGGAATTAATGAATTTTTCCATTACTTTGCAAACAACTGAAAGAAGAGATATAGGTCTATAGTTAGAAGGAGACTTTTGGATCGTTTTTTGGGGACAGGTTGCACACATGCAGCTTTCCAACTCTCCGGGAAAATGCCCGTGTCGTAAGAGATTCGAAAGAGGCGAGTTAAGATGGGTGCAAGCTCGGGAGCACATTTTTAAGACGATTGCTGGTATGCCATCCAGCCCAGACGATTTTTAGTATTAAGAGAAGAAAGAATTCGCTTGATCTGTTTGACTTTGAAAATTATATCGGACATTTTATGAGAAACAGGGACAACTGTTGGAAGAAGATAAGTTTGAGGTCTTGTGAAAGAGATATCTGCATTGACCTGCGCATGTTTTCAAAATCAGAATTACACGGTGGCTTAGGAAATTGAATACTACAGTGAAGGGTACTATCGTCAGCAAAACTGTGAATAGAATTAATTGTGGAAGAGAGAACCTCGTTAATGTGTAGAAGAAACAGGGTGCGTGCCAGCACTGAGCCCTGGGGCACCCCACCATTAATTTGGTAGAAGCTGGAGGAATGACCATCTACACTAACTGTACGTCGATTAGAAAGGAAACTGGAAAGCCAAGAGCAAAGCTAGGTGGATGACCGAAGAAGGAAGTTTGTTAAGAAGCCCCTCATGCCAGACCTGATCAAGCTTTGGATATGTCACGAGCAACGATCTGGGATTTCCCAAGAAACTCAAGGGACTTCTTCCAGTTATGTGAGACAAAGGAAAAAAGATCAGCTGTGGATCTACTGTGACGGAATCCATATTGTCTATCATGTAAGATCTTATGTTTTTCCAGATACTTTAAGATTTGGGAATTAATGAATTTTCCATTTCCTTGCAAACAACTGAAAAAAAGATATAGGTCTAAGTTAGAAGGAGACTTTTGGATCCTTTTTTGGGACAGGTTGCACACGTGCAGCTTTCCAACTCTCCGGGAAAATGCCCGTAAGAGATTCGAAAGAGGCGAGTTAAAATGGGTGCAAGCTCGGGAGCACATTTTTTAAGACGATTGCTGTTATGCCATCAGCCCAGGCGATTTTAGTATTAAGAAAGAAAGAATAACGCTTTTCTGTTCTTCGATCTGTTTGACTTAAAAATTATATCGGACATTTTATGAGAAACAGGGACGACTGTTGGAAGAGGAAGATTAATAGGAGGATCAAGCGTAGAATTGGCAGAAAATTGTTTGGTAAATAGTTCGGCTTTTCCTTTGGAGGTAGAGACAATTCCATCTTCAGAGATTAGGGGTGGAAAAGAATTTGTGCAAAAGTTCTGACTAATATTTTTGGCAAAAGACCAAAAAGCTTTACTGCCATTTGAGCAAGAGAGAACTTTATCTTTTATTCGATTGTTAAAACGGTCTTTTGCTGATTATACTGATTTCTTGCTTCGATGCTAGCCTGTCGATTTTCGGGACTGGGGTTTTGAAGAAACTTTTTGTGGGTTTTAAACGTCTGGCTTTGTCACAGGATTTAGAAAACCACGGTTTGTGATTTGAAGTTATGGGATTCCTTTTAGTGTGGGGAATATAAGTCTCAATGCCTAGTTGAATTATTTCGGTAATTTGTTTACATATTTCTGAAGGATCGTAAGTAGAAAAGCAGGTAGGATTGCAAGGGTAGCTGGCAAAGAAATCTCTTAGACCATCCAAGTCGGCCGAATTGTAGTGCCAGATGGTTCGTGGCGGCATGCTGTCAATTGCCTCAAAATGAGTGGAGTATGATACGGTGACCAAACCATGGTCAGATCGACCAAAGGGAGCAGTTACTGATGCTTGATAGAGTTCGGGGGTGGAAGTAAGAAAGAGATCTAGGGGGTTAGACTTATGGGTGGGAACCCTAGGAAAGTAGGTAGGTTCTATAATTAGATTGGTGAGCGAATTGCTGATTGCGAAATTTTCTGCTGCTCTGCCATTTGTGTATCAGTTTTTGTGGAGCCTCGCCAATCCTTATTATGAACATTAAAATCTCCGAGGATGATTACTTCGGCCAATGGAAACTGGGAAATAATATTGTCGATGTTTGTTGAAAGGAAATCAAAGAACTCGTTGTAGGAATTGTCAGACGGGGACCGGTACATACAGCAGATGAATTTAGTAGAAGATCTGAAAGTAAGTTTAAGCCAAAGAATATCAGGCCTACCCGATTCGAGGTTAGAAACCCTAACACAAGCCAGGTCGTTGCGAACGTAAGCACAAACGCCGCCATGGGGTCAAAAAGATGAAATGAGTTCAAAACCTGGGAAAAGGAGGTGGTTGGTTGCTGTTTTGGGACTTATTTGGGTTTCGGTAAGAAATAGTATGTGGGGTTTAGAGGATTGAAGATAATGGTGAACAGAGTTCACGTTAGAGATAAGCCCACATATATTTGTAAACGATATCAAACTTTTCGATGGTGGCCCCCCAAACGTACCCCTCGCCCGGAGAACCGAATGGGGGGGTATTTTACCTCCGGATGACTTTACGTTCATGATTTAATAAATAATTATTATTTTTACAAACAATATTTTAGAAAAAAAGATTTATTTTTTTTTCAATATTTCTTCATTGGTTGCTAGACAATAACCCAGACATTCATAAATTTGCCTTTTTACATTGGCTAGCTGGTAAATTCAAATTTTATTGCATTATGTTAAAATAGCATTTCTTAGCTCGTCCAGATTTCCCATGTATATCTGGCTTTTTAAATGGCCCCAAAAGGAAGAAGTCATTTGGCGAAATATCAGGAGTACTGGCTGGCCAATTTATGGTGTGATGTAGGCCGATAACATTTTCATTAAAAACATAGTGTAAATTTTTCCAAACATGCAGGGTATTATGTGCCGGGCAGCCATCTATTTGGTACTAAACTTTCTGATTTTACCTGGAGGCATCATTTAAAGTAGGTAAATTTTTTCTTTGATTAGTTCCAAATAATATTCTGCATTCAAATTTCTATTAACAAAAAATGGTTAAATAATACGTAAACACTTACTTTCTTTGGATATTGCGTCCTCGTTTTAAAATACCTTTGTTGGTTTTCTTTGCTTCAGTATTGGTAATTTTAAATATTGAGTTTAATGTTTAACGTAAATATGAATTCATTAGTAAAATCAATATGTTTTTAAAGTCCCTGTCCAGGTTTGCCCTTTTCATCAAATTAAAGCAAAATTCATGCCGTGAAAAGTATTTCTGCCGTTTCAAAATTCAGAGCGCTGCTGAGAGATCTTTTTCTATGATATCCTAACATTTTTTTGTGCTTACCTTTCCTTTATTTTTTACGTGCAGTAAAACTTCCAAGTCTTTATCATCTCTTACATTTTCTTTTCTTTAATATTCCCTTGCTTTACATCTGCAGTTATTTATTACTGTGTGTGCATTTGGTCTCAAATTTTTTGATAGTCCTATCGACTGTTGATTTAAGAAGAATTTATTGTTTATTTTTTAAATTAATTAGAAAAAAATGTTTGGTAACATTACTTATTAAACCCAGTAAAAATTAAAAAAATCGAAACCAGCATCTTTTATAAAACTAAACCAACGAAAATTACTAACTTTGAACAGTAACAACTCTGCTTAATAGACATTCAGCGGGATTACGACAGTCAAAATGATAAAAAAAATAATGATAAAATATAAAGATTTATTATCATAACAAGAAAAATGTTTATTTATAAATGTGTAACTAATATATTATCCCAAGATTAAATATTTTACTATGATGGCATTAGAAAGGACAATCTGTTTACTTGCGTGTAAATTGTGTGAGAAATGAACACATGAACTAACAAAAATTTGCCACCAGAACTTTCAAATATAGACCCAAAGTAGCTGAATATGTGTTTGTTAGCTGCTGGGTAAATAGGATGAGGCCCTGGAGAGTAAACATTGTTGGTTCTCTTGCGGGAAAAGCACTATGCGGGATACCTTTGATATGAGCGTCGACATTTACTTAATCCCTATTAACTTTTTAATCTTACGCTTGGCTTAAAAACTTGCACTAAAAGTTGATTTAAAAAGATTTGACTTATAGACCAGTGGCGGATTTATATTAGGGGCATTCAGGGCTATTGCCCAGGGCGATAAATTTTCTATGCGGACAAAGTTGCTTTAAAAAGTGCATTTGTGTTGAGATCATCTTTACATTACAATAAAGAAAAAAATCACAGCTCTGGAAACACAGTAGTGCCTGGCACCAAGTGCGCGTTTACAATGTGGGGCGTGAGTCTACGTGTCTTTATTCCTCTATTATATACCATTATAACTTACGCATATATTTACCCTTATATTTATTATTCTAACAGATTTATTGACGCCTAATACGGATATCTATAAGTTTTTTTGTCACTTTTATGTATATAATACTTAAAATTCTTTTGTTTTGTTTATTATTAAAAGTTTATTAAGTTAAAAAGTTGTCGCTGGCTCCTGTTTAAACATTTTGACTATTGCAGAAAAAAATGTTTTAAATGTATTTAATCTATTTATATGTTATAATTTTTCTGCCCTTTTTACCTATTAAAAAAAGTGTGCACAATTTTAAAACACAGTTACTGACATTTCTCAGATATTTTTTCGATTTGCCTTATGAAAAAAAGTAAACTCCAATATGATGAAAAATTCTACCAAGCTTTATATTTAACATAAATCGGTAGGATTTAAGCAAAAAAATAATTAGTAAAACGGTTGACCCAACAGGCTATCCCTGCAAATTCCCGCTAATTTCAAATTTACAAATAAATTCTATGCGAATTTTTCCAGTGTCATGAGAAGGTCTTTTGAATTTTCCTTAAAATTTATAAAAGATGTGAAGTGGTCCAAATGTAGGGAAAACCCCAAAAATATCGATATAATTATTTTTGGCCAGTCTTGGGGGAGCGTCCGATGCTGTTAATTTTCACGGAAATTTTTCTGATGATACAAAAAGCCTCCTGAATTTGGCGCAGTATTTTTTAAAGGTGTAAAGTGGTCCAAATATAAACAAACTCAAAAATATCTATATAATGATCCAGGGTGAGTCTTGGGAGAACATACGATGCTTTTAATTTTCACGCGAAACTGCCTGGATATACAAAAAAGAACCCTGGATTTGCACAAAATTTTTGAAAGGTGTCAAGTGGTTCAAAAAGAAAAAAAAACACTTTATTTAAAATTTTTCGACCTATATCTCTCGAAGGAATCAACCAATTTGGACATGTTTGTGGGCGATCGACGCGTTTTTTTGAGGTTAAAAGCAAATAGTTTTTGGGATCTGTGGGTACTGTCATTTAAAAGTTATTTTAAAAAAACAAATTTTTTAAAATTTTATTTTTGGGGATTAGTATGTATATGTATATGGGTATAGTATAGAAAATCTAAATTTGGTAAAGCTTTTTTTTAATAAAAAAGCCCAAAGTAAAGTTAATTAGTAGACCTAATTTAAGGCACGAGTCTAAAAGACTAACACATTCGCAGCGACATCAAGTGCACTTATCCTTACTTGCCTACGGCAGCTGTGACGGTCTTGCGTAACAGGAAAAATGTGACGTTTTTTTTTAATTGGTATAATATTTCTCCCATACGTCGATAAATTAGTTTCACTTTAAAAACTGTAGGTATATTAAAACTATAATTTTATGTAAAATTTCGGTGACAGGGCTGCCTTTTCTTCAGTGCCCAGGGGCGGTTAAATCCGGTCCTGTTATAGACCCAGAATTATCTCTTTGAATAATGTATGTAACAAGAATTAAGATATGCTCTCTCTTAGAAAAGTCTGAAATATTAATTAAATATACAAAATATGACAAAAATCGAAAAACTCTGCTTTAATTTTAATTGCTTCTAATTTTGTGACATTGGTTGTAGAAAAAAGTTGGCGGGGAAGAAAAGTTTTGGCAATAACCAAAAAAATACAAAAAAACTAGTTTTTGGATATTTTTTTTGTGTCCTTTAGATTTTTTTAAGGACTTTTCGATTTAGCCAAAAAAACAACCTGTTGTGATAAAACATCAAAAACTTTGTTAAATTTGGCTTAATAATTTTTCCTAATTTTGCAATCCAATTTCGCTTTAAAATATTGACAATTTTGCATATTGGTTAGAGTCCAAAATATGAAACTAGGACATTTTTTTTTTACTCACGTATACCAGAAACTTTAAACTTTTAAATGTTTTTCAAAAAAAGAAAATCGGCTCATTTGGAAGTCCCCAGCAATTGTTTAAAGTTATGATTTTTTTTACTCAAAAACACATTTAATATCATTTCAAATTTTTTATAAAAAATTTAACTGGAAATAGGTTTGAAAGTAACCGTAAAGATGGTTCTTTTGATATATGGAAATTTTTAATTGTTTAATTGGTTGCTAAGATACAAGCGATTAAAGTTGACAGGTATTCACAAAAAATTTATGAACAATAACAAATATACTTCGTTTCACGAGGGTTTGTACTTTCATCATCAATTACCTTACCTTTTTTAACAAATTAAAAAGGTCAAAAACAGACTGAAACAAATTAATGACGTCAAAAAAGGTTGGTCGTTTCTTAAAATCAAAATGGTGCGTTCAACAGGGTGATTTTTAAACAATTGATTTTTTTTTACAAAATAAATTCAAAATATGGGTTATGAAATTATCTCATTTTTCAAACCTGTCAAAAAAATTGTTTTGTCAAAAGTAACGTCAGATTTTATTTTCCATTTTTTGTATTTTATTGTGTAAAATGCCTCGACGGTATTCAGAAGATGAACAAAATATAATTTTAAACTTTATTGACTATTTCACAGGAGAGATATGCAGGAATTAACCTGTTACCACTTACTGCAGTTTTAGAGATAAGTAAAATTTGTTTATTCTTGTGGTTTGTTATTGGTATACATATTAAAATGTAATTTATGACTATATTTCTTTGCATGCTGTAGAGACTAGCTGATGCCCTGGGAGTCGGAATTACCAACCCTTAAAAAGATAAGTTCGCATGGGATCAGAAACAATGAGGATTATAAAGCAGCCACAACTGCAATTCAATGCTCCGTGGACGCCCTCTTTATAAATTTATGAGCACATCATTAGAAATAAATTTACGCAGGTTTGCTGCAAGTATTTAAAATAAACTTTATTTTATTAAATAAATTTAAAAAATGTACCTATTCATATTTTAAAAACTTAAACTTAGTAAGTGATAATGCTGGCACCACCGCATATTATAAGTTACGGCTAAGGTATTTTCTGCTTCTTTAGTGTTCAAAAATCCAGTTAAACCTTATATAACATCCATGTAAATAATTGATTAAAGAAATTTAAAAAAAAGGACGTAAACTAACAAATAAAATTACCAAGAAAGAGAGAACATGTGAAAAGAAATCGTTTGTTGCTAGCATGGTATAAGATAGCACGGTACAAGAATATTATAAAAAATAAACCAATTTATAGACCTTCTTTTTTTAGCCCGAAAATCGGAAAGAGTTTAAAACAACTGCAAATCTTTACTATATACGTGCTCTATTCCAAGTATTAACTGCAAATTGTTATATATGTATTATATTCCATGTATTTCTTTCTGGTTTCTATAAGGCTGAACACTGTTGGCTTTAAAAATTTATTGGTGCAATCGGATCATGGTGAATTAAAAATTTTATTAGAAAACAATTCTGAACGTGCTCTAAAGAGCGCTTTGAAACGTACTTTAATTAAAAAGTGAACAGCATTGAATTTATATGAATTAGTTTCGACAACCCTTTTTCCAAGTCATGACGTCATTGATGACGTAAGTACAAACCCTCGTGAAACGTTCTATATTAACTTTTTGCCCATGGCTTATGTTAAATTATGGTTTTATTTTTATTTATTTTTTTTTCTAATAAAATAATGTTTAAGCAAAAAATCGCTGTAGGAGTAAGTAGAGATATTAAACACCTTATAACTGCAATAAAATGGCCTAAACTAAAACTTGGAATTTTTACGGATATAATGTGTGAAAAAAGGGCGATTTTTACCCATATCCTTTGGGTGCCAAACATGGAATGTTTTTAGCAAAAATTTTTGGGGCCTTACGAAAAACTATTTTTATTATTAGGTTTTTAATTGGTGTAAGGGGGTTTAAGAAAAGCCAAACAACAGTCAAAAATGTTCCTTTTTCTCAAAAAAAGAATATTTTTTTATAAAATGTAATAAACATTATAAAGTTAGTCTTGGTAGCATCGAGGAAATCATCCATTCTCTGCATTAAAATTGCGTAAGATGGGTTTCAGTTTTCTGACTATAGAACAAAACCCAATAACATGTTGAAGTTCTACTAAGCTTTTAATGTAGAAATAATTAGAATGACAAATTCGTTTAACCCAAGTCGTTGTGAATATAAGCACCTGCGCTGGGGACGAAAAGATAAAACTGGTTTGTACCCTGGAGAAAAGGGGGTAGGTTTTTTTATTATCATATATTAATTTCAAAAAAAAAATTGAAATTTAACTGTAACAACTGGTGAGCAAATTTAAGTAACAAGAAAGAGTTTATAAAACAATGATGTTTTTCACCACAGCATATTCGAAAATTTACACGCATCATTTAGATGTAATTCTCACTATAATAAAATATTTATTGCTAAAACAGGACAACAATATGCCAACATTGTATTAATAACATAACTAGCAGCCAGAACAATACACTGGTGATGATTTTGTGTTTTCTTAAATACTTTTTTTTAGGATTAGCGATATATTTTCACCTAACGATATACTCTAACCAAAGCGAATATATCTGAATTATAATATTTTATCGTTGTCATGGATTAAAAAATATTTAGCTTAAAGTGTCAAATAATTAATTAGGTTTTTGTGGCTTTAGGCCAACTTTTAACCTTCTAAAAAATGCCTTAACTAAAAATTAGATTATTTTAACAACCAGAATTACCATGGTATTTTAGATGACATTCTTACCCTTATAACCTAAAAATAATACCTAAAATTAAAGAATACGAAAAACTTAAAATTAAACAATATTTTAACAAAAAAAAGTGTATATGATTACTCAGTTATGCATCGATCTGTATAATTTTAGGCTGCAAGCAAACACACTAAAAAGAGAGACAAATCTTGTTAAACAATAAAATATTAAAATGTAAAGTACTTTTTTTTTTTATGTAATAAACTCATTATACATACTTAAGTTTAGGAATCTGAAATAGCTTTACTGAGTACAAAATATTCTAAAACCATTTCTATATTTGGCTTTTGTTTCTTTTAACTTATAAGTAAGTACACCCTATACAAGTTGAAAAGTTGCAAAATTTAAAATATTAGCACGTACCTATCTTAAAGTTTAAGCAGAACTTTAAGGAAAGTTAAAAATCATATACCCAGTTCCAAGTTCATATTGGATCGTTTGAACTCGGAAATCTTTTACAGATGCGGGAAACATGTTAAAAGATGTGAATGTGCAGAATAAAATTAAATAACTGTTAACAGAATTTTATTTAAATTAGGTATTTAGAGTCCGTAATTATAGAAAACAATGTACAGGGTCTTTAATTATATTTACGTGGCTTCTGAGGCCTTTATTTTTGAAGATAGAAAAAAATGTTTCATATAAAAATTGTAGGATTTTTTTTATTATCTTTTTAAAAAATCAGAAAAAAATATCGCAATAAAAAAAAGGAAAAATATAGGAAATTCAACTTTTCAAATGAAACACCCTGCATATTATGCGCTACAATGAAAGACTTTTTTTTTTTTTTGATTTCAAATATATGTATACATTGATGATATTTTGGATGAACCATTTTGAGATATTTTGGGGTTAAATTATTTTTAAATTGAAAAAAATTTCATATTAGTATAAGAAACCATGGAAACAATAAAATTGTTATGTTGCTATATTTGGTGAGGGTTTTCTCTGGACCAATTATGTTTATTTTTATGAGTGCTAAAGTGAAGAAAGACTTGTTGAAAGAATTTTATTTAAAAATTTGGATCCTGTTGCATAAACCTAGCTATTTCCAATGCATTTAGGTGGTCCGATGTTTTGTTAGGAAGATTTGAACGGACACAAGTTTATAAGATAAATTTTTAAAATTTTGGTTAAAAAACTTTATAATCTGTTTTATTGTTCAGATGCCGCATCCGAGATTGATATTTCAGGATTTTCTAAAATTATTAAAAGTATTTAGTGCTTTCCAATAGAAAAGTATAATAATTATCTTGAAAAAACGGGGGTATCCAAAACTTTGTTTTTTATTTTGTGTGCAGTCCTTTTCTTTATTTTAAAGCTTTTTCGTTCAATAAACTTTCTTACTATGTATTTAATAGTATCTATAAATGGTTCCCTTGTTAAGGATATAATAAGTAATATTCCCTTTCACTGTCTTCACATTATTATTGTTTTTTGGTTTTTTTTTTTTGAATGCCCTCGCAAAAAACAGTACAAACTACTTTTAAAGTTAAAAT